>PVIR01011292.1:0-47574 GCA_004026965.1 Petromus typicus
GGGCCAGCCTGAACCACAAAAGCGAGACCCTGTCTCAAAAAAACCTTAAAAAAAAAAAAGTCTTTCCAGGGGACGGCCGGGGATATAGCTCAGTGGTTCCAGCGCCTGTCTTGCAAGCGCAAGGACCTGGGTTTGATCCCCAGTAACCACATAACAATACTGGGCATGGAGACTCACCCCAGAAGCAACCAGTACCACATACCACAGTGTCAGGCGTGGTGGCTCACGCCTGGAATCCCAGCACTCGGGAGGCAGAGGCAGGAGGATTGTGATGTGAGTTGGAGGCTGAGCTCAGGGCCAGCCTGAACCACAAAAGCAAGACCCTGTCTCAAAAAAAAAAAAAAAAGTCTTTCCTTCCGTTGTCTATCTTGGCTTTAGCATAAGATGTGTTCAGCTGAATTTGTTTTTCCATAGTAGTTAATTGGTGTCCTGTAAACCTCACTTACCTATATATTCAGGTTTTTCCACATAGTTGGAAAGTTTTCTATTAATATTTGTATGAACAGGGAATATCCTTGGTTCCATTTCTTACTCTCTCCTCCAAGGTCTTGGCCCTCAGTTGGCCGTTTCCCTCCAACTTCAATCAGCCCCCATCCCCACACTCTCTGCCCTCAATCTTGCCCCACTCACCCACTGGTGTTCTTCATAATGAGACTTCTGCACTGTCTTTACTCCTTGCACCTTCTAGGTACTCCTTCTACTACTGCAATATTAATAAAACGATCATCTCTCTCCCACCTACTCTCAACTTGATTTTTTTCTTCCCTTGATTGTTTGGTCTTGGCTAGTAAAAACCAAGTTGAGTCTCCTTGGGTTTCCAGTTCCTGTGTCGTTAGTTGTTATCCTCTCTTCTCCATTTTCTGTGCCCTCTGAGGTCATCACCAACTTTCTTTTGCATTTGTGCTATACTCTCTGCTTCCAATACTACATGTTCTTCCCCACCACCCTCCATTGGTGGCAAAACTATGCATATATCCTCATAATCTAAACCCAGGCAAATAATTAGTATACTGTCATTCTGTTTAAATCTCTGTTCCTGAAGCTAGTTATGTAAACAAGAACATTGAGAATTTTAGACAAAGGATAAAACAAAGGTTCAAAATAGATTTACATTACCTAAAATCCATTACACTAGATTTACATTACCTAAAATCCTCTCCACATCAACTCTGTTCCTACAACAGATAATGCTAATGGTCATTTTAGTTTAGGCCATCTTACTGTCCTCTACAACAATTGAATGTTAGTTTTTATGGCTTTATAATATTCATCATCTCATTATGACTAATTCCTATAAACACAGGGCTGAGTTATAAAAAAAGATAATTAGGATTAAAAGTAAAGATAATTTTTAAGTGCTAAATGTGGCATAAATCTCGAGATAGTTTGACACAATTCTGGAGTATAAAATCGCACTAGAATTTGAAAAGAAGGAATAAAAGGCAAAATCCAAAGTCACTGATTATCTTGTTTTCACCTAAATCTATTTATTTATATATCTAAATTCTCTATTTAACTAGAATCTCACAGTATATGTGGTACTCATTAAGAGCTGGGGTTATAAGAACCTTTTTGCTTACTTTTTTGTTGAAAAGTAAAGCAGCTTTTGAACTTGGTAGGAAACCCTTCCCAGTGGTCTACTCTGGATATGAAATATTCATGGGATTTGAAACAGAAATAGCACCTGTGTTTAAAAAAAAATGTGTGTCTGTTATCCCAGCACTTGGGAGGCAGAGACAGAAGGACTGCTGGGTTAAAGGCTGAGCTCAGGACCAGCCTGAACTACAAAGCAGGACCATGTCTCAAAAAAAAAAAAAAAAAGTGCAAACAGATTAGTTTTATTCTGTGTGTTCTGTCTTCTAATTTCTCTCTAAATCAAATTACCCCTACATCATCTTCTAGTAGCTATTGGATGAATTTTTCTTGGTCTCTTATAGTTTTTAAGAATTCTCAGAGTTGGGCTGGAGATTTAGTTCAGTGGTTCTAGTGCCTGCCTAGCAAGTGCAAGGTCCTCAGTCTGATCCCCGGTAACCACATACCACAGTGCTGGGAGTGGTGGCTCACACCTGTAATCCCAGCACTCGGGAGGAAGAAGTAGGAAGATTGCTGTCAGTTTGAGACTTGCCAGGGCTACATAGTGAGCTCAGGGCCAGTTTGAACTACAAAATGAGATCTTGCCTCAAAACAAAAAACAAAAAACAAAAAAAAACAGACAAAAAATCAAACTAAGATCTCACATATAGATGCTACAAAAGCTGAATTCTTAGAAGCAGAGAGTAATACGGTGGTTACTAGGGACTGTGAGGGGAATGGTGGAAAATGAGAGGAACTGGGAGATGCTGATCAAAAGACATAAATTTGCAGTTAATATATGAATAATACTGATGCTAACATACAGCACAGAATCTACAGCTAATAATGGTATTGAATACTTGAAATTTGCAGGAGAGTGGAATTGAAGTGTTGTAATTACTCTCCTTTAAGTCTGAATTGATGGATATGCTAAGTAGCTTGATTGCAGTAATCATTTCATAACATAAACATGTCCAAGCATCACATTGTACATCTTGACTATGTATCATTTTTGTCATTATGCCTGAAAACTGCATATTGTATTAGCTTTTCATCTCTATAGTCAAACACCTGAGAAAAACAACTTAGAACAAAGGTTTATTTTTGCTGTTTCAGAGGCTTATCAATACTGGCTTAAATGGTTTCAGAGCTGTGTGCGTGAGGTAAGGGAGGACATCCTGGTGAAAGGGTGGGGCGGAACAAAGCTGCTTAGTTCCTGGTGCCAGGAAGGAGAAAGGAGGAAAGAGCCAGACAGGTAGGGGTCTGAGACCAGAGTTAGTTCCCAACGTCATACCTCCATGATCTACTCCTTTCAATGAGGCTACCTCCCAACAAAGCCATCAAATGATGAACTTATTAGTGGATCAACCCACTGAAGAAGTCAGAGCCCTCATGATCCAAGTCACCCCCAAAAGCTTATCAGCAACCCAGACTTCAACACAATGAGCCTCAAGGCTGGGCATTTATCACATCAAAATCATAACATATACATACAATGGAATATTATTTGGTTTTTAAAAAGAAACGAAATTGTGACACACATTATAACATGCATGAACTTTGAAGACATTCTGCTAAGTGAAATATGCCAGGAGATCTGGTTGCTGGGGGTTGAGAGGATGAGTATATATAGTTGTACAGTGATATGAATGTACTTAGTGCCACTGAACGGTACATTTAAAAATAGTTAAGAGGGCAACTTATATGTTACATACATTTTAACACAATTTTAAAAAATCAATCTGTCGATAAAGCTTTTCTATGATGAAAACTAACTGCTAGACATGGTAGCACACACACCTATAATCCCAGAAGTCTGAGAGGCTGGAACAGAAGAATCAAAAGCTCAAGATCGACTCAGGAAATTTAGCAACATCCTGTCTTAACATTTTAAAAATAAAAATAAAAAGGACTGGGGATGCAGCTCAGTGAGAAGGCCCTAAATTCAATTCTCAGTGCAAAACAAAAAGACAGGACCAAAGATTTAGCTCAGTGATTCCAGTGGCTACCCTGCAAGCACAAGGGCCCCAGTTTGATCTCTGGTAACCACATACAACACAGCCGGACATGGTGACTCACCCCCCACCAGCAATTAGTACCACATACCACAGTGCCAGGCGTGGTACCTTACACCTGCAATCCCAGCATTCGGGAGGCAGAGGCAGGAGGACTGCTGTGAGTTCAAGGCTGGCCTGGGCTACATAGTAAGCTCAGAGCCAGCCTGAACTACAAAGTGAGACCCTGTCTCAAAAAAAAAAAAAAAAAAAGAAAGAAAGAAAATGAAAAGATAAGACGCACTAGGACTTCATACAAAGCATATATCTGCTAAAGAAATGTTATATTCACCAAAAAGTCTAGAAAATTCAACAATAACAAAACAATCTGATACAAAAATGCCCAAGAGATCTGGGAAAGGTGCACACCTATAATTCCAGCACTGAGGGAAGCTGAGGCAGGAGAATTACAAGTTTGTGTACTACTTAAGCAACATAGTGACACAACAGACACACAACATAGTGACATAGTGTCTTAAAATGAAAAAGGCTGAGAATTTAGCTCAGTGGTAGACTTCCACTGGGTTTGATCCTCAGTAGCAAAACACACACACACACACACACACACACACACACACACACACACCTACCAGATGGGCTGGGGATGGAGCTCAGTGACAGAACAGTTGTCTCGCATGTGTAAAGGTCCTGCGTTTGATCTAGTACTACCAAAATAAAATGTACAAGAGATCTGAACACTGCTGAAGAAGATATACAGATGGCAAATAAGCACAGGAAAATAAACTCAAACTATTAGTCATCAAGGAAATTCAGATCAAAACTACAATGATATACTATTACGTACCTATTAGGATAGCTAATGTCAAAAAACTGAAAATGCTAAGTCGTACTATTTCACATTTGGGAATGTCAAATGGCAGAGCCACTTTGAAAAACAGCTTAGCAGCTTCTTAGTATATTAAGCATATGTTTACCATACATCCCAGCAATCCAACTCTAGGTAGTTACTGTGGAGAAATGAAAACACAAATATTTATAGCAGATATATTCATAATCATCCAAACCTGAAAAGAATCCAAGTACTCAACTGGGAAATGAAGAAACAAACAGTACATACATACAATGGAGCACAACTGCTGAGTGTGGTGGCACATGGATCAGTGTGATTTCTGAAAAAAAAATTAGGATTTAAGGTCCCATTTGACCTGACTAGGTATATACATGAAAGAACTACAAGAATAACATCACAGCAACACGTTTATAGAAGCTCAGTTTGAAATAGCTAAATCTTGGAAACAGCCCAAATGCTCAACAGGAGGCTAGATAAAGACCTGGTTTCTTTATAAAATGGAATATTACCTAGCCATAAAGAATGATGCATTAGAGTCATTTATATTTAAATTGGTGTACTTTGAGGACATACTCATAAGTGAAATAAATAGGACACAGATATGTAAATACCATATCATTTCTCTAGTATGTGAAACTGAAGGTGTAAATGAGGTCCGAAATGTATGATAGGTACTGTGAAATAGGAAGAAAATGTTCAAAAGGAAAAGGGAAAGAGAGGTAGGAGAAAATAAAGAAGGAAAGAAAAAGTTTGATGATAAAAAAAGAAACAAAGCTTATGTATATAGGGGGCAGGGAGTTGTAGGGAGGGCAGGGGAATGGAAAAAAATGAGAATTAAGGTATATCACATACTGGTACAAACTCAATGTTGAATGCAATCATAATGTATAAAGTACCAATAAAATCAATTTTAAAAAATAAAAATAAATAAAATACTAACAGGTAATGGATAGCCAAAAAAAAAAAAAAAAGAGGACTGCAAACTTGAGCCCAGCCTGAACTATTTAAAGAGGTCTCAAAATAAAACAACATGCATTGGGAATGTAGCTCAGCACTCCCTGGGTTACATACTATATAGCTCACTAATAGAACACTTGCCTATCATATGCAGGCCCTGGGTTCAGATTGAACGCTGAAAAAAATTAAAATGTTTAAAAATATAGTGCTATAAAATAAACTTATACACTGTGTGGTGGTTTACACAGCATCCATGCCAAAGCCAAACCACAGGGGCAGAACACAGATCAGTGGTTGCTAACAACCAAGGACATAAAATAGGGGTTCACTACAAGAGACAAATTGCTAAAGAGAATACTTTAGCTCATTTGCTATTGGTACGATTTATAATCCTGTATTGCTTTTTACTCATCTAGACATTTCAAGTACTTACTTATCAATACTACTTACATATGAGAAAATATTTTGAGAGAAAAATTCCACATAATTAAAAAAATGTTTGTTGCATCCCTAGAGTCCTAGCACTGAGAAGGCTGAGGCAGGACTGCTGTGATTTCAAGACCATTCTGGGCTACAGAGTGAGACACTGGTGGCTCATAACTATAAACCCAGCACTCGGAGGCAGAGGCAGGAGGATTGCTGTGAGTTAGAGGCTAGCCTGGGCTAGATAGTGAGTTCAGGGCCAGCCGAACTGCAAAGCAAGACCTTATCTTGCTTAAAAAAAAAAAAGATTTATATATATATATATATATATATAGAGAGAGAGAGAGAGAGAAAGAGTTATCTTAGAACACTATCATCTACCACGAGTCGGTAATGAAATAAGTTGGACTTCATTCAAGGAAAACTATGATAATTTAATTTTAGCAAGACACTATTTTTAAGCCAAAAGAAGAGAAAATGTATTCAAAGAACTTGATAACACAAACTAGCACAAAGTGAGTGCTTAATCAATTTTCCTGATCAGGTAGCACAATGCAGAGAAATGGCAATGGAGCCGGCTACAATGGCACACACCTGTAAACCCAGCGACTCGAAGGCTACTAAGGCAGAAGGAAGAAAGTTCAAGGCCAACCTGAGCAATTTAAGTAAGACCCTGTCTCAAAATTTAAAGAAAAGAAAAAAAAAGTGGACTGTAGCTCAGCAGTACAGTGCTGGAGTGCTTACCTCGCCTGTGTAAGGCCCCGGGTGCAATCGCCAGTATCCCCACCTAATGTTGTCTTGGGAACACTATGAGCTCATTACTGTTCATGAGAACAAGCTTTTATTGGCAGAACTGTATGGAGGTTAAAGTAGGTAACTGATTTCCAGAGCTCAGTGCAGTTTACACCCAATCGGTACATAATTCCCTTCTTTGGCTCCCCTTGGACACAGAAACAGCCCGCACTTACTGCCTCAGTAGCTCACAGTCAATGGCAGTTAGTCATGGTCATGTGTTTCCTTTTAGGGTCTAGTTAAGTATATGAGGGGCTGCCAGCTGGAGGCAGAGGCAAAGACAAGGACAAACTGTACCCATGAGTCCAAGCACAGTGTGGAAGTTTGGTGGGTGGCAAAGACTGAAGTCATGCAATGCTCACCCCCTTCAAGTGTGCCATCTCAGGCAAGACTGACAGGAACTGAGATCATGTACGGAACCAAAACTCCCGAAAGTGAGATTGTCTCAGTTGTACTCATCAACCCAGGCCCTTTCTGAGGGCTCTCTACAGTCTGGATCTTCAATGGTCCCTGAGGCTCCGTGTGTTAAGTCTTGTCACAGAAGAGGTAGAAAAAACACCAATGGGGGAGTGCCCTTGAAAAGGATCTCAGGGCCCCAGGCCGTAAGGCAAGCAGTTTCTGCCCACCACTTACTCCGTGGCTACAAAGCCACAGCAATGGGGCTGATCCATCACGGACTGGGACTTCTCCAACTGTAACCCCAAATCCTATTTCGGGTGTTACACTGATGGAAAGTTACAGAGGACACCTAACCACTGCTTGGGCGCACTGCCTCTGTCTGCTAGGGCGGGTGCTCCCTGAGGCGGTAGCTGATTCTGTTAACTGGACACTGGAAAAAGAGTTAACTGGTACATCTCCCAATACATTCTCTTTAAGATAGCTGGTCAAGACAAGACCACAGAGGGGACCAGCCAGAGAACCTTAAAGGAGTTCCTCCAATTCACAGAAATGCCAAGACAGGGCTTACCCCTAAACACCCAGCCTCCCTACCAACAAGAGCCTTTTCCTCGTCACTCAATCAAGGTAGCTCCTGCCACACTTCAGCACTCGACAGGCTTGCCCTCTTCCCTCACTAACCCAACCCCAATCCCTTCCAAAACCAGAGATCTCATCACCATTCCCACAGCAACCATCTGCCACCCAGGCGAGGAGGACCTGTGGCCCTGTAAGACACATGGTCAAGGGCCGGAGATTTAGCTCAGTGGTTCTGGCGCCTGTCTTGCCAGTGCAAGGACCCGGGTTCGATCCCCAGTTAACCACATACCATACTGGGTGTGCAGACTCACGCCTAGCAGCAATCAGTACCACACACCACAGTGCCGGGCGTGGTGGCTCACACCTGTCATCCCAGCACTCGGGAGACAGAGGCAGGAGGATTGCTGTGATGTGAGTTTGAAGCTGAGCTCAGGGCCAGCCTGAACCACAAAGCAAGACCCTGTCTCAAAAAAAAAAAAGACACATGGTCAAGAATCCCCTGCAGGAATGTCTTGGCAAAGAAGCCACTTGCCCGGGGACCATCAGGTCTGTCTGTCATCTAGAAATCAGCTCTCAGATCGGCCCAGCATACAAGGCAGAGCTGAGGGTGGGAGATAAAAAAGTTATCACCAGGGCTCTACTGTATTTTCTGTCTCTCGTAAAACACAACAAGAATTAAACAAAAGGTATTGGGCTTCATGACTTCAACTTTTTCTTTTAAAAACAGTGAAGAAGAGAAAACGGGTACGGAAGAGATTCTTTTATTATACAAGTGCTTCAGAGAGACCCAAACTCCATGTGTGTTCTCTCATCCCACAGGAAGCAGGGCCCCGGGTGGAGTAAAGGGGTGTGTCGAGCGGGTCAGTCACCAGCACTGCTGTCACCATTGACAGAAAGGTTGAGGGCAGACATCATGGAATCAGAGAGCTTGCTGGCAATTTTATCTGTAGATGGGAAAATACAATCTGTTGGTAACTGGATTGCCCAAAGCAGACCTGCCAGAGGTGGTGTCTGCTAGCTTTGTCCGTCCCAGGCTCCCATCCTGCCTCACATACCCTCCAAACACTAAACAGAACAACTGGTGGGATGTTCACAGACGCCATTCAGCCCCACAGGTAGATCCATTTACGTATCTGTGATCATTCCAACATCTAGCCCACTTTCGACTCATGTGGCTCCCAGTCTTTTCATCCCTTCTAGATCCCAAAACGATAAATTTCTCCTACTGTGGTCAGTGTAGCACTCGCCATTACCCTCAAAACAAAGCTCACTCAGCGAAGGGGCTGCACAGCAAAGGCAGCTCTGAATGTAAATGTTCACCACTTGTACCACCCTGGCACCACTCTGGGTTCCTTCAGTGTGCCCCCTGCGGGGAGCTTCTGATCCCCCTGTGTAGCCACCACCCTAGACCAAGTTAGGTCTCTTCTCCGTGCCCACTGTGTCTTCAAAATGATTGCTCTGTGCTATCAGTATCTGTTGTGTCTTCTCCCCACCCTCTAGTAAGAGTAGGAGTTCAAGAACAATTCACCTCTGGATTCCCAGGACTCAGTCTGGAGGCAGTCCAAGAGTGACTAATAATGAAATATGGAATAGTTCAGGGTTGACAGGGACAAGCAATTCTACTATACAGGTCCTGGCTTGTATATATCTCTCAGGAAAGAGATACAAGAAACTAACGGGTTTTCTATGAAAACAAACCTGGATGACTAGTACATGGGAGATATTTTACCGTATATCCTTTAGGAGTCTAAGGTTACTGACTACTGATAAAGAGCTAGCAGTAGTAGGACATGGCCATAATCTTAGCATTCTAGAAAGCTAAAGCAAGAGAATCAGAAGTTTAAGTCCAACACAAGCAACTTGTTAAGACTCTGTCTCAAAATTTTAAAAAGGGCTGGTACTGTAGCTCAGTGTAAAGACCCTATGTTCAATCCTGATCACCATTTTAAAAAAGCACTTGGTAAACATGTCTGTATGATGCACAGCCAGCCAGTGGTTCTCTAAGTATGTTCCTCAGAAGCACACCACCAGCTCCGCACCTACTCAATCAGAAACTCTAGCTAAGGGCCCAGACACCTGTACTTTAATAACCCTTCAGGCGATTCTGATGTAAACTCAGAGTTTGAGAACCACTGTGCTGGTAGCTAAGCCTCCTAACCCATCTCACCCCTAGCCCCAGCCTGGAAGTACACATGAAGATGTTAATTTGGTGCCCTAAACCCAGGCAGGCCCTTGTCAGAGAGCAGCAGTAGTCGGGCACCCCCACCTGTACGCTTCTGCATCTTCTTCTTATTCTTCAGGGCGGATGCCAGGACCTGGCCCTGGTGCAGGGGGTCTGTCTCCATAATCCTCTGCAGAACTGGGCGACGGTCCACTGAACTGACCTCTACCACAGCAATGTTCTTGGGGCGGTGGTGGTCCACACTGCGTTTGGCCCACCCTACCTGGTAACCGTTTGGACTGGTACAATACTCAGTGAGGTCTCCACTCTGGGGAGAGAAAAAAGGATAACAGTGAAGTTTTGACTTCCAGAGGACCTCCAAAGACTTCTGCAGAGGCAAGGACAGGCCTGAGTAACAAGGACCCTGAAGCCAGGCAGAACTAGGACTCAGTTCTGGCTCTGCCACATACCACCAGGTACCTTAGCATCTTGGCCTCAGCTTGTTCATCTGTCAAATGGAAGTAGATAACTGGTAGCTTATGTGGCTTTTACAAAACATTTAACTGACAAAGTAAGGTTATCTGATTAATGACAACAGGTATTACAAGTAACTCTTTGCTTAAGTGATCCTTCAAGCCCTGACTCAATTTAACAGTTCTCTTCTGACACCCATTTTGTGCTCAGCTAAGTGGGACCATGAGGAGATACAGAAACCAGTCAGACTCAGTTCTAGTTCAGGAAGCAGCCAGACTAAAAAGGATATAGAGCTGGGTGCAGTAACACACACCTGCAATCCCAGCAGTGGGGAAGCTGAGGCAGGAAGATGGCCTTGAATTGAGAACAGCATAGGCTACATAGTGAATTCAAGGCCAACTTGTAATATAGAATAAAATCCTTCCTCAAAAAACTCAAAAGTAAAAACATGAAAAAGAGGATACAGCAATCTATCTCACAAGTGAGAATATGGTATATGCCCGACAGGAACACAAAGAATGAATGACTAAGGTTGGGGACAATGGTGGTGGTCAACATACCACTAAGGAGAGGGTCGTTCACGACTGACACTGGAAAAGAACAAAAAATTGCTGGGCATCAAAAGGGGTGTGTGTCCGGCAAGAGTGAATCATGTATGTGCACAGTAAAAGCCAATATTAAAAGAAAACAGTATGCCAGGTGCCATTCTACAGACACATTTGAGTATATGTGTGCATACATATACTGACACACACACACACACACACACACATACATAGGTACATACGTAGTGCTGCGCCACATAAAGACAATCAGGGAACAATGGGCCACATAAACAACGGTAGTCTCATGAGATTACATCACCTATTGCAGCCAACTTAGCTTGTGTAAGTGCACAGTGATGAAACCGCCTAATGATGCACCTCTCAGAACATAACCCTGCTGTTAAAAACACCATGTGACTGTATTAACTCCTTTGTATGTATTAATAATTTCATCCTTGTTAACAAAGCTGACTAACTGGGCCCTTCAGGTCACTAGTAAACGAGGAAGTAGTAAGAAACTAAAGAGTCTGGCTCCAGAGCCCATGCACACGACCATGTCCTACACCATAGTGGGGAAAAGCATGATGGGGCAGGTTTGAGCAAAGCTATATGCAGGATCAGTCTGGGACTAGGAGCAGGGGGACCATTCACAACACTGTACACCTAAAAAGGCATCTCCTAGAGTTGGGTCATGAAGTAGCCCTGTTGGGAACGCTGAATTGAGGGTGCAACTTATAGTATAGATGGGGCTACCTGCAAGGTTCTGAGAAAAAGTTAGGTCTCATGGGCTCAGAGAAAAATACCATTGAGGGAGGTGGTCTTAACCTACAACTTTATACTGACTTTTCCGTTAAGCAATACAGAAACCTCTGAAACTATAAGTTTGTCCAGTTCAGACCTCATCTTTGCTGAGGCTGTAGAGATCAGTTTCCCCCCAGGAATCCCTGAACCCAACCTGCCACTTTCTGAGTGATACTGTTAATAGATAACCTGACCATTAAGAAACCTTCAAAGCTGGGCATCATGGCATATGCCCATCGTCCCAGCACTCTGGGAGGCAAAGGCAAAAGGACTCTAAGTTCCAGCCCAGTCTGGGCAATTTGGTGACTTAGTGAGATCCGTATCTAGACAGACAGACAGAATGAGGGATCAAAACCTCTTCCAGATATTATGTAGTCATGAAAAAAATAAAGAACAATTCAAAGTAATCAGATGAAATAATCTCCAAGATTAATCTGTAAGTGAAATAAACAAAGTGAGAACAGTATGAATGGCTTGCTACTTGAATATGAAGTTATCTGCAGCTATTTGCATGTATATATGTGTATTTATACATACTGACCAGCTCCAAAAGGAAATAGTAGTCTGCGATGGTGACCGCCTCCAAGGGAGGGACATGGTGATGGCAGACAGAAGTAGGAGAAAGACTTACTTGTCACTGCATACCCTTTAGCATCTTTTAAATTTTAAACCATGTATATGCATTACCTAGAAAAAAAGAAAAAATTGTAATAAGCAAAATAGAAGAAAACCCTTTAGCCCAGAAAAACACCCTGACTTTCAGTGTTTCCCTATTTAAGGTTTATAGTGAAGTTCAAGGCCTTCTGTGATCAGACTCCATACTCTTCTTACCCCACTTTCCATTCACTCCCCGTGAACACCACACTCCTTCAGGCCTCAGCATGAGCACATGCCAAGTCCCTGCCCAGAGAACTTAGCCTCTAAGATGAAGCTCTAGCAAGGTGTCCCCGATCCACAAGTGACAAAGGTGAGGGCTCTTCGATCCATGCGGTCCCAATTTTGTGCCCACACCACCTCCCACCAGTATCCTATGGATCTCTATTGAAGTACAGACCTCTATGTCTGAGACCTACTAACATGTGAACCTGTGAAGACAGAGAAATGAGGGAACTAGCAGAAGAGGTCGAAAAAAATTGGAGCCCCATCACGCCACGCGGATCTTATGTAACAGGCTTGAGTCACAGCCTTGATCCTGGAGGTGGTGCGGGCCGTGAAAGGATTCTCAGCAGAGGAGGTAACATGATCATACGAGGCCTTAGAAAGCATGGGACATGTGTCCAAGTGAGTTAAGGATTAGAAGCTTATTCTAGGGCTGTGGCCATGATAGAGATACAAAAAAAAAAATGACAGCTTCTCAGGAGATTTAGGAGGAACAAGCTGTGAGATTTAGTGACTGACATACAGTATATGGCAGTGGTAGTGAACCTATGGAGTGTGTGTTATTCTCCTCTTAAGACTAAAGATGTTAATGTAGGAGTTGTTTTTATCTAAACTAAAACCTCACTGCACTACTGACACTTTGCAATAAATAAGCAGGTTTTGGGTTACAGTTTGGACACCTGTCTCTAAAAGATTCATCACTAGTACAGTATATGGAATCTTAAGACACTAGTCAAGGGGAAAAGACTAGTTTGCAACTTAAACAACTAAGTGGCTAGATAGTGATGCCTATTTTATGTTGGAATTAGGGCTGAGAAACTTGAAGAGATCATACGTCCTCCTTGGACCTGTCCTTGTTTGGGAAAGGACACACCAGGAGCACAGAATATGAACCCAAGCAACCTGGAGCGCAGAGTGTGAACCACTCACACATACCTCACCGCCTATGATAGCTTGGTGGGTCTGACCCTTTGTCAGAATCCTGGGTAGAAGACAGGGTCACCATGAAGAATGTGGACAGGTACCTGATATACGGTGGTTTTACTTTCAATAGCATCTGCTATTTCCATCACTGGAGAATGCAGCCTCTGGATCTCCACTTCACATGGGTCTATGTCACACAACAGCTCATCAGACTCTCCCGTGATTAAGCCTTCAATACAACCGACACTACTGTCAGATCTCTGGATCCTCCCTGGCCAGGCTTCAGCTGGTAGGACATATGGGCGATGTCCAGGGGAGAGTCAGTGGGAAGGGGGCTTCTCCTCCTTTCAGGGAGGCGAGTAAAAGACTAAAAGATGAGTTCTACAACTGAACACTTGCCTGCTGGGGAGTGACCTTGAAGCCTCAGCTTACTCATCAGCAAAGTGAGAATTCTATAGCCATATTCACATGTGGCTGCTGTGAGACATGGCAGAGCACACCTGCAATGCTGGGGCCTGACACAGATACTGTTTTGTAAATGGCAACCACTGGGGTTCCCTCCCTAGGATCAGGAGGATTCTTTCTTCTGACCCCTTGTACACAGCTGGCCTCCAATGCATCCTCAGTGATGGCCAAAGTCAAGCCCCATCCTAAAAACAGGTCCTCCAATCCCTCTCAACCGCCCTTGCAACAGAAGTAGAAACTAAAATTCAGAAAGGGATACCTGAAGCCACATGAGGAATAAACTGGGAAGCAACTAAGTCCTCCTTTGTTTTTCAAGGACACTAGAAGACCCAGAGAAGGAACACAGTGGCCCGCCCTCGAGTAAAACAGAGAAACCAGAACCCAGACCAACTAGGACTTTCTGAACTAGCCCAGAGTATCTTCAGAGAGCCACAGAGCACAGGGTACTGTGCATCGGCAGGAAGAAAGTAAGCAGGAGCTCTAAGCCAGGATTGTGGAACATTGCGTTCATACAGAACTACTGTCACCCCCTCTGACTATCCCAGCAAATAATGATCTTAGTAACAGCTAAGATCTACTGAGCATTTATTTGTTGTTGTGTCATTTACTATTTTTTCCCTTTTTTGGGGTCCTGAGGATAAAACCTTCTTTATTCTCTCCTGCCCCAGATTCATGCAGGAGGTCTTTCTGGACAAGTACATCAGGCTGCTGGATGCCCCAGGTACTGTCCCAGGACCCAACTCAGAGGTGGGCACCATTCTGCAGAACTGCATCCAAGTGCAGAGCCTGGCGGACCCTTTTAAACCCATGCTATGTACAAGCTCTACCACTGGGCTATACCCTGCTTGCTCCTCAGGGCTTGTACCTAGATCCCCACCCCATCCAAGGCCTCCTGTGGTCAAAGGTGGAGCTTCATCCAAAGGGCCTGCATTAGGTATGTGATGCTGGGATTCAGGGGTACCCCACCCTGGTGTGTTACCTACCCTAAGGGTGGGCAGCCTGGATGAATATAAGGGGCAGTAGCGAGGGCTGTTGTGGTCGCTCGCTGCTCTCTGGGTTCCCTGCTTTAGCATGGCCTGTTTCTCTCCAGTGCCCCTCTGCCATGGCACTGTCTTGGAGTCAGCCAACTATGGACTGAAACCTCTACAAACTATGAGCTGAGATAAACTTTTCTTTCCTCCCTCAAGCCATAAAAAGACATTTGCCAAAAGCCCCCTTGGATGTTGGTTATTAAAATCTTCATAATTACCCAATCAAGTAGGTGCTACAGTATCCACATTCCAGATGACACCATTGAGACAGGGAGAAGTAACCTGTTGAGCATCACAGAGCTCATACAGAACACAGCTCAGATCCCAATGTGAGCAGTGCACGTTTTTCACCACCTTGCTATTCTAAACTAGGAGACTCAGCCAACGGGGCAAGAGAGCTGGCTCCAAGGCCGCAGCTGCCTACCACTGACTAGGGGGCTTTTGGCAAATGTCTTTTTATGGCTTAAAATACCTCACAGGCCAATGGAAATAGGGAGCAAAATCTAGAATGCATTTGAAATGGCTATGAAAACACTAGGGCAACATTAGAGAAAGGACTTCTGAAAAGAATCCACTCTACGTCCCAAAAGCCACAGATATAGCCTCGCATTTCCGAAGCACCTTAAAGAGTGCTAGACACCTCGCTAATTTCTTCCCTACCTACTAAAAGCTCAAAACCACCATCACTACCCCTCCTTGGCCCAGATTAGAATTCTCTAACTTGCAGAACAAAGAATTAAGCTTAGAGTTGGTTAAACTTGTCTAAAACCCACATAGGGTGCTATGGTTTATATCTAGATGAATGATCACAGCCTCATGCATTCACAGATAGGGCTGAGGACAGGTGACTGGACAACGGGGCTGTGACACTCAACAGTGACTTAGTTCTCTGATGAGTTTACAGCTAAATATGCAGTTTGGAAGGTAAGCCGTGGTTGGAGGAGGTGAGTGACTGAGGCATGACTTGAAGACTATTACCTCCTTCCCTTCTCCCCTCATCTCTCTTGCTCTTTTCTTGCTACTATGTCATGAGCTGTTTCTCCTCTGCCATGTCCTTCTGCCATGCCACCTTGCCTTGGAGCCAGCCTATAGGTTGAAACCTCTATAAACTGTAAGCCAAAATAAACCTTTCCTCATATAAGTTGTCACTATCAGGTATTATGTCCCAGTGACAAGACAGTGACAAAGACATGGGGCCACAGAGGGGCCGGGGAGTTAGCTCAGTGGTTCCGGCGCCTGTCTTGCAAGCGCAAGGGCCCAGGTTCGATTCCCCGGTGACCACATACCATACTGGGTGTGGAGACTCACGCCCAGCAGCAACCAGTACCACATACCACAGTGCCGGGCGTGGTGGCTCACGCCTGTAATCCCAGCACTTGGGAGGCAGAGGCAGGAGGATTGTGATGTGAGTTTGAGGCTGAGCCAGGGCCAGCCTGAACCACAAAGCGAGACCCTGTCTCAAAAAAAACCTAAAAAAAAAAAAAAAAAAGACATAGGGCCACAGAAAGGGAGATCAAACGTGGGACCTGCCATCCGGGCACATCTGTGTAGCGCTGCTAGGACAAGACCAGCTGTACCTACCCGTCAACACTTACATTCCATGGTGTCTTCATTGGCCTGCTCAGTATCCTCAATGTCAAAGACCTCAGTCATCTCCTTAACAATCTCGGCACTCAGGTGGGCGGGCAAAGTGTGCGTGGGTGGCGGTGGTACATAGAAGCTGATCTTCCCACTGCATTGGCCGGGGGAGTGGTGATGTCACAGGAAGAACAAATGACCAAAGAGGACAAATTGACACGCAAGAAATGATGAGGCACAAAAACCCAGTAAGGGGAAGGGGACATAGCAAGAATTAAGATGCATTACTTACATGGACCTAATCATTACCTACTAATAAAAATCGAAATTAAAGAAAAACCGAGACAGTGGCTCTGAACAACACTGGGTTGATTTGCTGGATAACGACAATCTCTGGACATGATGTAAGAAATGCACTGGTGCCTTGGCTGTCCCCTATCTGGGACCAAGGAAGTCATGATACTCTGCTAGCTGCAAAGAACAGATGAGCCCTTGTAGAGCCAGACCCCCAGCTGGTCTCATGCTCAGCCTCCTCACCTCACCCAGTCAGCCAGGACAGCTTTGGCAGCCTGCTCCTGACTATACAAGCCTCCCTTTTTCTTCTTCCCCAAGCGGTGGGCCACTGCAGTCAGAAAGTGCTCAGTGGTCTTGAACCCAGACACGCCATAATAACTGGAAATCTGGTAAAGAGAGGAAGAGAAGTCGTGAAGAAGAATAAAGGGCTGCCAGGGTAGGATAGCGCAGGGACCCACCAAGGGCCCTAGATCACACCTCCTCCAGATTGCAGTGCTGCAAGATTGTCTCCACTGGGGTCACAGGATCCGCCAGGCTCTGCACTTGGATGCAGTTCCACAGAATGGTGCCCACCTCTGAGTTGGGTCCTGGGACGATGCCTGGGGCATCCAGCAGCCTGATGTACTTGTCCAGGAAGACCTCCTGCATGAATCTGGGGCACGAGAGAATAAAGAAGGCCCGGATATATCTGGCATCTAGCCACAAAACCTAGACCTACGGAGGGGTTGGGAGGAGGTAAAAGAATGAAAGGTCTCTTACAGACGATGTGGAAATGTAGACTAGGGGCTCTGAGACACTAAAGATCTAGGGTTCATTCTAAAATCTAGTCTCTGCCACTGGGGACTGAGGTGTAGGGCCTTCGGCAAGCTTTTAACTCTCTGAGCTTCCGCTACTTCCTCTAAGTAACAGAGGTACCACATGTAGCTCAACGTTACATGCTTGCTGGGAGGCTTCATGGAGCTAAAGAGGAAAAGCCAGGATGGCACCTGGCACACACCTAGGATATACCAGGCAAATGAGTGTTAGGGGAACTCCCATGCCCAAGGAAAGAATCAGATGGTCCAAAATTAGGAAAAGGGCAGTTGCTGAGATGCGGAAGTTGGAAGTAATGGTAGGTGGTGTGAAGGAGCTGTAGACTGGGAGAGGAGGCAGGTGCTTACTTGGTGACCCCAGGAACAGCTCCCACGTTGCATGCACGGCTACGCTTCAGGCTATTGATCAAGCTACTCTTCCCAACATTGGGGAGTCCTACAAAGGAGCAGCAGATGACTCAGACAGTAAGGGCACTCGGGAACATTCAGGCCAGCCGCGTGAGGGAGGCCCAACTAGGATGTGGAAAGCCAAAAATAGAGCCTGGCCTCCTGTCTTCCTATCCTAGACACTGACCAAGACCCCGAGGCCTTTCTGCCTCTCTCCTCTCTTAGGCGTGCTGAGTACAAATGTCCTTTACTCTAGATGTGACACTCATCTTCTACATGCAACCGACCTGGAGAGGTGCTCGAGGCAAGGCCCAACAGGCATGATCCACCAGAAAGTAGAAATCAAGAAATGTCTATGTAACAGAAAACTGTCTATTCCTAGTGCATAACTCCCCTTGGAAGAGAGAAGGGGCTCATCTCCACATGCCCATCCATCTCACCTTGAAGCTTGTGTTTTCCTCTCATTTGTTTATTTGGGATTTTTTGAGAAGGGTAAGTCTCACAGTGTAGTTCAGGTTAACCAGTTCCTTTTCTGTGTCTCCCTCTTTGTCTATTCAGGTATATTATATATTTCAATGTTCAGCCCTCACCCTAATGTGTCTCTTTCAGCTTCACTTTCTCTCCAAGATAATCCGTGTCTACCTCTCTCAATTTCTCTGTTCAACTCCATGATCCCTTCTCCAGTACTCTGGATCCCAGAAAAGCCCAGGTTTGAATCTCAGCCCTGGCCTGCCTCACACTGGACTGAGCTCCACAAATCTCTTTTCCCATCTCTGAGAAGAGAAATGGTCACATCTTTCTCTCAGCTCTGACACAATGAGATGGTAACAACTGGTGCCATGCACTTGGTCCAAAGTTCTAACATTCAACACATAATGGTTGAGCTAAGCGTGGTGACGCATGCTGTAATCCCAGCACTTGAGAGGCTGAGGCAGGAAGACTGCTGCAACCTCAAGGTCAACCTGTCTCCATACTGAGCTCAAGGCCAGCTTAAACTACATAGTTAGGTTCACTGATAGCAATTCCAAGTATGCCTTTCTATGCCCTCTGTACAAATCACAAAACCCTTCCTGAATCACATTCCTCACCCCCAAAAAGGAAACACAATCCTTCTAGGATTCTTTCCCTTGATTCAACCCCTGCTTGAGGAAGGAGCCTGAAACTCAGGACCATTCGGCACACCTTACCTACAACACCCACACGAATGTGGGTACGCACTTCTCCCAGGCGGCAATAGTTCCCCAGAACCCTCATAAGGTTTTCAGCTCCAAAGCAGGCTTTGCTTTTCAGCAGTGACTCAGGGGCGTGCTGCACCGGCACACTGCACTGATTCTGGAAAATGAGAATGATATCAGAGAAGAGGCACCAGACAAGAGATGTGGTCGGAACTCAGATTTCCAACTTGCAGCAAAACATTCGGGACCTCCCTGTGACCACTGGACTCCTCAGCCTGAAATGAAGGGCTTCTCACACGGGCCTGACCACTGCCACTGCTCCAGTCCTGTCCACTGTCTTGTCTCCAGGCTTCTGTCCCTGCCTGTGTCACAAATGTGCCTCTCACCTCGAGAGAAGGAGCATCCTGGCTCTACACCGGCCAGATTTGAGTTCTAGGTCCACCTCTCACGAGCCTATCCCTTCCCTAGGCCTCAGTGCCTTCATGTATACACAGGAACCCCTGCACTCCCTGCCTAACAGGGACAAGATGGCACCTGGTCCACAGCCTCTTTTCCTTTCATTCCTCACACCAAACAAGACCATCCTGGCCTCCAGCTCTTTATTCCTGACGCATCTCCTCTGCCCAAAATACCCTTCTTCTCCCTTTTCTCTCACCCACGACATCATTTCTAGTGTCACAAAGTTGGCATGACTCTTACTGCCAATAACAGGTTCAAAGGTAAATCCTTAAGATGAAGTACAAATGGAGTACAACTATTCAAAAGGAATGTTTACATCTTTGCCATCAAAATGGCAAAAGAAAAAATCTTTGGCTGGCACATATAGCTCATAGGCAGATACCTTGTCTAGCATGACTAACATGTTAACCCTGGATTTGATCCCCAGCACAGCAAAAGGAAATGAAAAAGCCAAAATAGTAAATGAGATACCCTATCCCACAAACACTTAAAAGTTCAATGCTATGTGAATAAATTCACTGTAGATGACCCTGTTTATATGGAGATTTCTGTTGATTTGAGATATAATCAATGACACGCACTAGGAATAAAAATAGGTGTGCCACAGTTTAATGTCATCGAATGTCAGCAAGGATGTAAAGAGGCCCTCTCACACAGCTATCTGTCTCACTCATGAGAGGATAAACAAAAGGGCAATTCATTAGTGTCTAGGACAATGAATAATGAATAAGCTTATGTCTGACCCAGTCACTCTACCTGTCAGAACCTAACTAACCCATGCTAACACTTGCCCACTTGCCAAGCAGGATTCAAGGATGCTGAGAGGAAGCTATGGTTCTAACCAAGAAAAACTGGGAACCTGCTGGGCGTGGTGGTGCGCGCCTGTAGTCGCAGCTACTCAGGAGGCTGAGGTGGGAGGATCGCTTGAGTCCAAGAGTTCTGCGCTGCAGTGCGCTATGCCGATCGGGTGTCCACACTAAGTTCGGGATCAATATGGTGACCTCTCAGGAAAAACTGGGAACCAGAGGCTGGTGACATGGCTCAGTGACAAGGAGTTTGCCTACCACACACAAACAAACCCCCGGGCTCTATCCCCAAAAACTATGAATAATAACTGTAACACATGCTACAAAGTAGAAGAATATCCCCAGTATCCAATTTCGCTACCTAGATATACCAATGTTTCTGTAACATTTAACATTTTATAAAGAAAACATATTTCTGTATTAATGATACTATTTAGTATGGCTTGTTTTATACAGAAAAATGAATAGCTATATAATTTCTGAATTTAATAAGTAGTTAACTACATTTTCTAAATTTCTTAAAAAAATAAAACAAAAAACTTCAAATTTCCTATAAACGGTATATATTGTCCTTACAGTTAAAAAAGAGGAGAAAGGGCCGGGGAGTTAGCTCAGTGGTTCCGGCGCCTGTCTCGCAAGCGCAAGGACCCGGGTTCGATTCCCCGGTAACCACATACCATACTGGGTGTGGAGACTCACGCCCAGCAGCAACCAGTACCACATACCACAGTGCCGGGCATGGTGGCTCACGCCTGTAATCCCAGCACTCGGGAGGCAGAGGCAGGAGGATTGTGATGTGAGTTTGAGGCTGAGCTCAGGGCCAGCCTGAACCACAAAGCGAGACCCTGTCTCCAAAAACCTAAAATAAAAAAAATTAAAAAAAAAAGAGGAGAAAAATGTTTCCTAAAAAGCGGTAAAATACTAGCCTAGGCTGCATAATGAATTTAAGGCCAGTTTGAACGACATAGTGAGACTCTGTCTTAAAGAAAAAGGAAGGATGAAGTCAAACTAAAATTAAGACATCAACCCATAAAGTACAATGGTCATAGATGAAAATTAATTTCAATTCCTCAAGGTCTGGTGGTCCTGGGCTAGAGGCCTCTGATCTCAAACATACCAAGTTTTTGACCTGATGCTGGGTGCTGGCCTTGAAAGCCACCGTAGGCAGCTCATTTCGAAGATAATCTAGCCATTTCTGCACGACCTCCTTGGGAACCAGGTCTGGAAAACACAGGAACAGACAGGCTGGTAAGAACATCAGCTCCTGTCCCCTTCAAAGATATGTCCACCCACACCCAAGGCTAGGCTCACTTTCTGCCAACAAGTCTCTCTACTGGACTTCTCAGTCCTTCGGTTGGAATTAGTGGACAGTCTGGGTTACAGGACCAGTTGGCACTCCTTCAGGAGCCCACTTATTCCCTCAGGCAAATGTACAAACTAGCTGTTTGGTTCCAGACATCATTCTGCCAAGACAGGAGCCAGAGGCTTCCCAAAGATTATATTTTTCACCCCTTCTCTATGCTTAGCCAAATATGAAAAGTAACCGTCAAAGACTGGCTGTCACTTCTGAAGTACTGACCACATATGAAGCACTTTATCACTAATTCTCACAAACCTATGAGGTTGGGACATCCATGGCCCATTTCACAGAAAAACAAGAGCTCAAAAAAATGACATGACTCTAGCATTGCATGTTATATATTGTGAAATAGAAAATGCTCAATGTAAAATAAGGTGAAAGGGGACAATGTTGAGATTGTAACAAAAAAGTAAGGAAACAAATTTTATATATATGGGGGGGTGGTAGGGTGGGGGGGGCTATGGGGAAAAATGAGAATTAAGTTGTGTCAAATTAACTACATTTTCTAAATTTCTTAAAAAAATAAAACAAAAAACTTCAAATTTCCTATAAACGGTATATATTGTCCTTACAGTTAAAAAAGAGGAGAAAGGGCCGGGGAGTTAGCTCAGTGGTTCCGGTACAAATGTCACTTCTGAAGTACTGACCACATATGAAGCACTTTATGGGGATTTGGTACAAATCCCCATTATGGAGTGCAATCATGATGTATATATTTAATGTACCAATAAAGATAATTTAAAAAAAAAATGACATGACTCATCCAGTATCTCAGAGTAAACAGCACAGGTGGGTTGAGACTCAGACCTCAGTGATCCCTGAGCCCATGTTGCTCTTCTGTCTCAGACCCTGAGTTCCAGCCAGGGGTCCGGGGAGCTCTCCAAGGTTTTTCAGTTACAGGAATGGTCAAAATGCCAAGAACAAGGGATTGAATGGCAGACAGGCTTGTACTCCACTCCCACCTTGGGCTACACCATTTGTCTTCAGAAAATATTCCTGGTTTTGAAAACTGAATCAAGAATTACTACCTTGCATGACTATTATGACTACCACTGAGTTGCTGGGTCTCAGAATCTGGTCCAAGCTAATTTTTCAAGCTAACCACCTGCCAGCACGGTAGTACATGCCTAGAATCCCAGGACTAAGGAGGCTAAGACAGGAAGATTGCTACCTCAAAGCCAGCCTGAATTACAAAGTGAGACGCTGTCTGAAAAACACAAAACAAAACAAAAAGGATGAAAGATTGGTTCATTCCCTGACCTACTCAATCCTGCCCAATACGTACCAATTTTGTTCAAAACGAGGACCAGCTTCTTGTTGCCTTCTGCCTGCAAAACAGCCTCCTCCATTTGGAAACATCGGCAGCCCAATGGGTCTCTGGCATCCAGGACTTCCAGAACCACATCAGAGTATTCCACCACCTGGAAGGCAATGGACAGAAGTATGAGAATAGGGAAGTACGCTGCCCAAGAAGCAGCCACTCAAACTAGGAAAGTCTTCAGCTTAGTCAGAGAAAAAATAGAGAAGAAATGAAAATGGAGTGGGGCCTTACCCAAACGGCCTTAAGAAATGAATCCCTGCCCAGCACGGCAGCATGAGCCTGTAATCCCAGCACTCTGGACACTGAGGCAGGAGGATTGCCCTGAATTCAAGGCCAACCTGGACGACATAGTGAACTCAAGGCCAGCCTGAAATTCACAGCAAGACCCTGTCTCAGAAGGATAAAACAAAAGAAATGAATCCTTGTACCTTGCGAAACTCCCTGTAATAAGCCTTTCTTGAGGCCTCGTCATCCAACTGAGGAAATGTATTTAATTCCTGTAAAACTTCCTCCTGAAAGAAAAAAGAATGGCCCAGGGGAAAAAGGGGTGAAAAAGATCGTCAGGGCTCTGGGGAGTACAGAGAGCTGGGGAAGCCACGTGAGTCTCAGCCCGCCTAAAAGCAGCTTCGACCAACCAAAAGGGCTAGGCATTAGGGAAAGTGGGCATGTCCACGTGGTGCGTATGTGCGCTGGCACACCAGCCAGAGCCCTGAGTGTGCAGAGGGGTGTGTAAGGAAGGAATGGGAGAAGGACAGTGAGAAAATCTGGGGAAGCACGGAACGGGAAGAGGCAAATTGATACTGTACATCACAAGGGACTGAGTTGGTGAGTGTATATTCTGTGTGCATGACAAAAGGAGATGCTAGAAAGGAGGCAAGGAGGCCCAGAGGGAAGATGAAATCCCCCATAATGCTTCTCTTTGCCTCACTCCTCTCTTTACACCCTCACTCCCTCTCCCGTCCCCTCCCCTAGTCACACGTCTCCCCACCAGACACCTGCCCACACCACCCCCAGTCTTCAAGCTCAAGCCCAGGAGAAACCCCTCTAGAGACATCCAGCCACAGGCAATGCTGGAAATGGCCCTTACTTCCCTCTCATCCACTCCTCTGTCCTCATTGTTTTCCTTCCCTTCCATACTCATTCCTTTCTTCTCTCCAACAATTTCACATCTCTCCTTTTCTCAAAGCAATGGCAAGCCCATGCCAATGTCACCGAGGAGCAAGGGCTACACTTTCACCTTGCGTTCAAACTCCTCCTGGCGTCTCAGGACATCCTGACAGTAGCTCTCGATGGTCCTGTGTTTGTGTCTCTCTTGCTCCCGGGCAGCTTGCTGCTTCTCCCGCATCTCCTCAACCTAGTAAGTAAACAGACACTGAGAATGTAGCTGACTATGTAAGAGTGATTGGGTGACAGAAGAAACAGTGTGAAATGGGTGAACTGGGGGGAAGAGAACAGGGAGAGTAAAGAGGACAGCAGTATAGTGTCTGAGAGGAGGAAAGAGAGGTGAAGGGAGGGAAGAGTAGCAGAGAAAAACAGGAAGAGTATGTGTGAAGCTGAAAGAATGCACTCTAAAGGAAAGGAACCACTTAAGGCCATACAGGCAAAGAAAACAAGGTCCTGCACCAGAAATTTACATCAGTGGTTCCAGTGCCTGCCTCAAAAGCAAAAGGTCCTGAGTTCGATTCCTGGGACCACACACCACAGTGCCAGGTACAGTGGCTCATGCCTGTGATCCCAACACTCAGGAGACAGAGGCAGGAGGATTGTTGTGAGTTCGAGGCTACCCTGAGCTAGTGAGTTCAGGGCCAGCCTGAACTACAAAGTAAGACCCTATCTCAAAAAAACAAAAAACAGGGCCGGGGAGTTAGCTCAGTGGTTCCAGCGCCTGTCTTGCAAGCGCAAGGGCCCGGGTTCGATTCCCTGGTAACCACATAACAATACTGGGTGTGGAGACCCACACCCAGCAGCAACCAGTACCACATAGCACAGTGCCAGGCGTGGTGGCTCACGCCTGTAATCCCAGCCCTCGGGAGGCAGAGGCAGGAGGATTGCTGTGATGTGAGTTTGAGGCTGAGCTCAGGGCCAGCCTGAACCACAAAGTGAGACCCTGTCTCAAAAAAAAAAAACCTAAAAAAACAAAAAAAAAACCAAAAACCAAAAAACAAAAAACAAAAAAGAAAAGAAAAGAAAAGCAGATCCTCAGACATGTCATCATTTTAAAAACAAGTAAAAAGAAATGAAATAAATAAAAATCAAGATGGGCCAAATATGGTGGTGTGCACTGTAATCACAGCAGTTGGGAAATTGAGATAAAACAATCTCTTGACCCCAGGTGTCCAAGACCAGCCTGGGAAACAGCAAGATTCCATCTCAAAAAGAGGAAAGAGCAACCAGAGAAACTGATAAAGGCTGTTCACGATGGAAGGAGATGACTAGGAAAATGAGATGACAACATCAAGTGCTTCAAGGAAAGCATGGGATCAAATGCCAAGAGTCCCACTAAAACGAGGAGAGAAACTATCCACAAATTCAACTGATAAGGGAAGAAACTATCTACACACAGGATGGCACTAGTGAGATGGGCAGGGGCGGTTTCCGTGCAGCACAGGAACATGACGCAGGTAGCAATGGACTGGAGGTAAGGGGGAGGTCAACAGACAGGCACCGATTTATTATCAAGATGATCTCCCTCACTTCCTTCATCTGGCTTCAAGAATCCTCACAACTCTGGGGTCCACCCTTCTATCCAACAGTCGACAGGCCAGGCACTGAAGCCAGGGACTTTCTCCCGTCAGTGTAAGAACTCACCCTCTTCTTCTTTAATGCTGCCTCCCGGCTTGAGTGATGATTGCATTGTACAATACGGGAAGATGAGGATGCTCTGGAGGTTGCTTTCATCCCACTTTGCTTTGTAGGCTGTTCACCAGGCAAAGGAAAAAAAAAAAAAACACAGCTAATGAACCCACAGTGCTTATCCAACTCCTGGACAGGTAGGACCTAAAGTTGTCCAGAGGAGGCTAACTTTTGAGGGGTAAGCAAAGAGTAGGCAAAAAAGGCTCCATCCCCAGAGATCTGACATCCGGCAGACCCACCCTCCCCTAACCAGGCGGGACTGACTGGAGAGATCTAGGGAAGTGGCAGGGGCAGTGGCAGGTTCCAGGGAAGTTTCCCAAGCCCAAACAAAAAGCTTTCTAGGCAAGTAATTCCCAAAATATGGCCCTGGGACCAGCAGCAGCACCTGGGCAATTGTGAGAAGTACTAATTATCTATGGTTTCTCTTACATGATAAATCCAATATATAAATAAAGTACAAACTAAAAGACAGACAATAGGGGAAATGAGACAAAGAAAAGTTCTTTTAATCCAGCATGGACTATGTATCAAAAAGTGTACCTTGATTTAGTACTCTTTATGTATTTTGTATGTTTTTTGACCTGCTAGTCTGGTTATTCATCCATAATTTAATAAGGACTTCTAAGTAAATGAAACTTGATGCTAGCCAAAAAAACAATTTTTTAAAAAAGGGGAATGAAGACAGAGGAAAAAAAGAATTGAGCTGTGTTATGTACATGAATATAGTCATTATGTACTCCAAACATGTATGATAAAAATTTAAAACATTTAAAGAAGAAATAAAAATCATCTAGCTGGACATGGTGGTATATGCCTGTAGTCCTAGGACTTCGGAGGCTGAGGCAGAAGGATGGCCATGAGTTCGAGGCCAGCCTGAAATACAAAGTTAGGCCTTGCCTCAAAACAAAAGAGAGAAACAGAGAGAGAGAGAGAGAGCGCGTGTGCGTGCGTGCGTGTGTGTGTGTGTGTGTGTGTGTGTGTGTGTGTGTGTGAAAGAGGGAGATGATCCCACATCATACTAGACATCCTGAATCAAGCTCTGGGGTAGGACCCAACAGTTGGTTTTAAGCAGACCTGCAAACCTGCAAACCTGCAGGCTGTTCTACAGGGTCTGTGAACTTCACCACACTAACCTCTCAGAACCCAAGCCATTTCCAGGTCAGACCTTTCCCACGAGCTCCAAGAACTGGGACCCAAGATGATGTTTTAGCTTCCCTGCTCTCCCTGAGAAACAGGAACTTGGGAATCAAAATGGCCCAATGCTTAGCTATGTTTGTTACACTGAACCCAGGAACTTTCTCACTGAGATTGTTCCTTTGTTTAAAAAGTGAAGAACAAGGGCTAGGGGTGTAGTTCAGTGATAGAGAGTTCTTGCTCAGCATGTGCCAAGGCCCTACCTAGTTCCACCCTCAGCACCACTGCAGAACGTGGGAGGGGATATAATTCCTACCAAAGTAAATCAAGCACACATATGGCTTCTGGTGGGAACTTATTACACACTGCTACCAATTCTCTTGCTGTACCCACCAAAACAGAGAACAAAAGTCAGATATGCTAATTCCACTGTGGTCCTCTGTCCACTCAAGCATTATTACTGACCTGATCCCCAATAATGGGCATACTTCACCTGAAGGGAAGGCCAACTTACCTGTCTGCAGCCTTTGGAACCTTTACCTGGATTTTTATTTTCTACAAAAAAGAGAAAGAGAGAGAGCCATTATTCACATGCCCAATATTTCTTGATACCTTAATCAGAACCAGGCTACAATGTGAAACTAAAGAGCCTCAGATAACATGACTGTTTAGATTCAGCACAAGAAAAATACAGACAGCAACAAAAATGACAAAGTAATGCATATGGCTTTTATAGAAACATTTCAATGAAAACTTAAATAATTCTGAAGCTGGGCAGGGTAGCACATTCCTATAATGCTAGCACTCCAAAGGCTGACTGGTGGTTCTGGTGTCTGTCTGGCAAGCGCAAGGTCCCAAGTTCCATCCCCGGCACAACATATCACAATGCCAGACCACATGCCACAATGCCAGGTGTGGTGGCTCACGCCTGTAATCCCAGCACTTGGGAGGCAGAGGCAAGAGGACTGCATAAGTTCAAGGCTAGCCTGGGCTGTACACTGAGTTCATGGCCAGACTGAACTGCAAAGTGAGACCCTGTCTCAAAAAACTAAAACAAAACAAAACAAAAAAAAGACAGAGAAATACAGAATGAACACTTTGATTCAGAAGAGCAAGAAAACAGTAATGTAAATAAATGCCTGACAGATCAAAATGCTACAAAATGGTCATGTATTCCTGAATGATCCAATGTGAGAACAAGGTCAGAAAACATTATTAGGTTCTTGCCACAAGTGAAACCTATTGGGAAAAAAAAGCCAACACCGCAATTTAATGTTGGAAATCATTTGTAATGGACAATATACTACAAGATGTTTGAAATACATGCAAAATACAAGAAGACATTCTACATGTATCGATAGTAATACCCAAAAATATATTTATATGACACCTCACTCTCTGAACTAAAGCCTTCCAGGTAGACTTCCAGATCATTCTAATCATCAGAATAAAAAGGATTTATGGAGAAGTGACAGAAGTAGCATTGAGATTTTTAGAATAATGACACCCAAGAGACTTAGTTCCTTCAAAATTGTATGTTTTGATGACAAGAAGACCCACAAAGAAAGAAAAAAGTCCAACAAGTTGGCTGCTATTCGCTCATTAGTTGAAAGTTTTGTTTTGAACTGCCAAGTAATTCACACACCATGCAAATACATGACAAGTGGTGAAAATTTTGCATCATCTTGTGGTTATTGAAGCTTTCAGCAATACATGCCAAGAAAACTTTTCAAATATGATATAAAAATTTATCCCGACAGGTGCAAAGACCTTTTATACCTTGAGTTTACAAATTTATCATGGAACTCAGGCACCAAATTTTTTCATGCAGTAATGAATCTCATGACTTTGTGAACACTCAATGTACCTATTTCAAAGAGTAACCCAAAAGTGACATTTGACAACTGCCTCACTAGTCACTCACTGACGTTATCTTCACTAAAAGAACAGCAGTTGACCAGAACAAGAACTACTCAAAGAACAAGGTCTAGATTACTGAGAAAATGTTGCAAGGTCACAACACAGAAATGTGTAGTATAATCTTTGGATTTCAGGCTAGTCTTAAACTCACTATTGTGAACTTGCAGTGATCCTCCTGCCTGCCTCTGCCTGCCAAGTGCTGGGATTCCAGGCATGTACCACCATGCTCTGCCTTATCAACTATATTTAAAAACTTAGGGGGCCGGGGATTTAGCTCCGTAGTTCCGGCACCTGTCTTGCAAGCGCAAGGGCCCGGGTTCGATCCCCGGTAACCACATACCATACTGGGTGTGGAGACTCATGCCCAGCAGCAATCAGTACCACATACCACAGTGCCAGGCATGGTGGCTCACGCCTGTCATCACAGCACTCGGGAGGCAGGGGCAGGAGGATGGCTGTGATGAGTTTGAGGCTGAGCGCAGGGCCAGCCTGAACTACAAAGCGAGACCCTGTCTCAAAAAACCTAAAAAAAAAACTTAATTTAAAGGCTAAGGACATAGCTCAGTGGTGCCATGCTTGCCAGGCAAGCACAAGTTCCTGCATTTGACTCCCACCACAAAGAAGAAAAAATAACTTAATACACATTTTACAGTAGATTTAATTGGGCTCCTAGGAAAACAGAGTAGTAAACAAAAAAGAAACAACCTCTCCAAGGTTTGAATACAGCAATGTCAGGAAGAGAAGGACAGAAGTGGGTCCTGGGGGACCAGTCAGGATCTGAAGCAAGAACTGAAGACCATGAGAGAGCAAAAAGAGAGACCTCAGTGCAGGAGGTAGAAGCAGCACTTTCTCCCTGAGTCTAGACTCACTGCATGGCAGGAGCAGCTTAAGCATTCACAGGCATGGTGACTACTGACAACACTAGAGGCCGCCACAGAGAAGACGCAAGTGGAATGTAGCAGAGGAAACAGTAGACTGCAGTGGGTGTTGAGTTATTCAGGTTCAGAGGCACCCTAGAAGAAGGCAATTGGCTGGTAACCATCTTGGAAAGGGGCCAACTGAACTAGGAATTTAAGAACAGCTTCAGGCTGGCTCCGTCCAGCAGCTCCCAGTGTTTGGGCAGGATAGAACTGAATTCAAGTGGGCAGGAGGTCAAGGAGCAGAGTTCAGGCCAGCAGGAGGCACACAGAGTGATGCAGGCTGAACAAATCGGAATCCAGCCTCACAACAGAAACCAACCTGAACTTTTAGTAGAACTAGAAGTGCAGGCTTACTGGAATTATCCACTACCCTGCCATAAAACTGAGGGTGGCCTGTAGGGATTGATCAACGAGATTCTGGGCTCTGCCTCCCCACTCTGTCTACGAGTAACATGGACCATTTCTTCCTTCTCTTCTTTTTTTCTTGTGGGCTGTTTTTTGGGGTTTTTTTGTTTTGTTTTGTTTTTTGAGACAGGGTCTCGCTTTGTGGTTCAGGCTGGCCCTGAGCTCAGCCTCCAACTCACATCACAGCAATCCTCCTGCCTCTGCCTCCGAGTGCTGGGATGACAGGTGTGATCCACCACGCCTGGCACTGTGGTATGTGGGACTGGTTGCTGCTGGGCGTGAGTCTCTACGCCCAGTATGGTATGTGGTTACCGGGGATCGAACCTGGCCCTTCCACTTGTAAGACAGGTGCCGGAACCACTGAGCCAAATCCCCGGCCCTTTTATTTTGTTTTTTGCTTTGTTTTTGTTTGGTTGTTTGCATCTGACTGTGAACCTTTTTTCTTTTTGCTTTTGTTGTTGTGTTGTTTTTATTGTTTCCTTCTCTATGTCCCTCCTGCTCTTCCCCAGTTTCCTGAAGTTTATGAAATCTTTTCTTGTCCTCCTGCCTTACTTCTAATCTCTTCTTTTTCTATTTCTCTTCTTTTACATCTAAATTACTTTTAAATTTTCTCCCCCAATACCCATATGAGAGCATATTTACTGTGCACAATTTTCTGGTTCATCTTAGACTCTGTTAACTAATTACAAATCTAGTTCATATAGTAAAAGGTGATAATACCTATCACAGTCTGTCATTTAATAAGTTGTGTTTGATGCTATTGTTATTGCTGATCATAGTCAAATTGGTATAATTATTATAAGCAGTTGTTCTTCATGGTATGCCCAGACACAACTTGCCTATGGGTCTTAAAAAATGCTGTAGGCCAGGACCAGGAATTTAAGCTAGGTGGTTCCAGCACCTGCGTTGCAAGTGCAAGGACCCAAGTTTGATCCCCAGTAACCACACACAATAATGCCGAGTGTGAAAACTCAGCACACCAGCAATCAGTACCACATAGCAGAATACCAGGCATGGTGGCTCACGCCTGTAATCCCAGCACTCAGGAGGCAGAGGCAGGAGGATTGCTGTGAGCTGAAGCTTGCATGCAATACATAGTAAGCTCAGGGCCAGCCTGAACTACAAAGCAAGACCTTGTCCAAAAAACTTAGTTAATTAATTAATTAATTAAAAAGTGCTATAAGCCAGTGCCAAAGAAATGGGGACTGGGCCATGTAGGTACCAACTTCTCATCTCCAAAAAATTGAAGAGGTTTGTCTTCCAATTGACTGAAAACCCCAAAACCAGCTACACCTGGAAGACAGATACCTCTGAGAAGCAGTTATTTCATAAGGGCTCTCAGTACCAGCAATAAAAGTATCTGCTATAAGCAATTTATAAGCATCAACTCAGGAATTAAACAAAAAAAGAAAAAAAATGTGAAGATACTTAAGCAAGATGTAACCTCAGACTTCCAGCTCACCAAAGGCAAATCCAAGGAGCAATGCAGTGGAACAATCCAAAAGCCACCCATCTGGCCTCTCTGAATTGGTAACAGTATAAGTAACAAAGCAGATGAGTGAGGAACTAGAAAAAAATCAAAGCAGAAATAATTCCGCAGATAAGTGCAAACAAGGTAACCATATGACAGAAGTAGTGACTCTAGAATACATAAAGATAAGATAAAAACAAAATAGAGGAGCTTAGGAAAACAATGGAAACCATGAATGCCTAAAATAGGAAAGAATCTATTTAAACAGCTATCCAGGAGACTAAAAATTCTATTGACAGTATATACAGCATAATGAGCCAATGTGAGGACAGAATATCAGATGTAGGAGACAAGATTGCAATTAACAATCATGAAAACAAAGATTTCTTAAAAATACCAAGAGATGACCAAAAAAACCAACAGTGGCTTCATGATACAAAGAATAACAGCACAAGATTGATCAGAGTCAATGAAAAAGCAGGAGACACTATAAATGACACACAAAAAATGTTTACAGAAGTAATGGCAGAACATTTCCCAGGCATAAAAAGTGTAACATAAGTGAGAAATATAGAACTCCAATTAGCCATGATCACAAAACACCTCCATGTGGGTTGGGGATGTGGCTCAGTGACATGTGGCAGCTGCCTGGCAAACACAAAGTCCTGAGTTCAATCCCCAGTATGGGGGGCAGGGACAGAACACCTACACAAAAGCATACAATAGTCTAATGCTCCACAAATCCAACACAAGAACAGAATATTAAAAGCTGTTAGAAAAAGGAAAAAATTACCAATAAAGAAAAGCCCATCAGGATCACAGAAGACTTCTCAAAACAAACCCTCAAGTCCAAGAAAGGTTGGAATAAAATACTTCAAGCTCTAAAACAAGTCAACCCCCCCCAGCCCAGATTGACATACCCCACAAAATTATCCTTCAAAATTGATAGGGAAATAAGATACCTAGGACAAAAACAGCTGAAAAAAATTCATGACCACCAAACCAGCACTCCAAACTGTTCTCAAAGACATTCTAAAAAGGTATAAAAAGGACTACAACTCCAATGACCTGAAAAGAATAAACCCACAAAGCAAGACAAGTAATTAAACAGAGGGGGTAGAAAGAAAGGAAACAATGAGAGGAAAATAACAGGACAAGAATAAGTCAATACACATCAGTATATTATCAACATAAATGGCCTCAATTCACCAATCAAAACAAACAGACTGGCAAAATGGGTCTAAAAGTAAGATCCAACAATGTGGTGCATATAAGAAACAAATTTAAGTCAAAAAGAAATTCATATAGTGAAAGTCAAAGGATGGAAAATAATATAGGACCCCAGAAAAAAGGGAGGGGTAGTTATTTTATTTGTAGACAAAATGGATTTCAACCCACGACTGAGAGACAGTCACTTCACAACTATATATGCACCAACTACCAGTGTACCCAACTATACAAAACAAATATTAATAGGCATGAAAAGTCAAATAAAAACTAATACAATTGTAATGGAAGACCTCAATACTCCACTATCACAAATAAACTAGGTTAAAAACTCAACAAAGAAATATCAGAGCTGAATCAAACTTTTGAGCAAATGAACTTAACAGACATAAGAGTGTTCCACCACACAACATCAAAATACACATTCTTCTCAACTGTATGCAAAAATTTCTCCAAAACAGAACACAAATTAGCTCACAGAATATGCTTAAGTAAATGCAAAGGGACTGAAATTATCCCATGCACACTAACAGACCATAGTGCAAAGAACCTGGAAACTGATGACAAAAGAAACCACAAGAACTTCATAAAAACATGGAAATTAGGGCCAGGGATCTAGTTCAGCAGTTCTGGCGCCTGCCTTGCAAGCACTAGGTCCAGGTTGGATACCCGGTAACCACAATGGCAGACAACTCCTCTATTTGGCATACAACAATGCCGCCCACCAGCAATCAGTACCACATTCCACAGTGCCTGTCATGGTGATTCATGCCTGTAATCCCACACTCAAGAGGTAGAGGCAGGAGAATTGCTGAGTTCAAGACCAGCCTGAACTACAAAGCAAGACCTTGCCTCAAAAAAATTTTTAAAAAAGGAAATTAAATAACACCTTCCTGAACAACCAATGGATCAAAGATGAAATTAAAGAAGAAATTAGTTTCTACAAATGAATGATATTGCCAGTACAACTTAACAGAACTTATAGGATGCAATGAAAGCAGACCTACAAAGGAGAATTTATAGCTGTGAATACCCATATCAGAAAAACAGAGCTAGCTCAAATAAACACCCCAATGTTGAATCTAAAGCTTATAGAAAAAGCAAGTCGAGACAGAGTTCATATGAGGAAACTGAAAATCAGAACACAGAGTAATGCAATGGAGAGTAAGAAAACAATATTTTAAAAAAATCAATGAATTAAAGAGCTGATTTTTTGAAAGATTGAATAAAAAATGACATTCAACTTTTATCAAAAATAAGGAAACAAATCCATGCAATTGGGAATGAAAAGTGTTATAACAGATCTGCAGAAATCCAGATCATCAATATCTACTTCATGAACCTGTATTCTAAGGTGGAAAGCATAGATGAAAATGGACAGATTCCTAGATACATATGATTTACTAAGCCTGAATCAAGAAGATGTAATAATTCTAAATAAACCAGTATCAGTCAATGAACTTGAACCTATAATTGAAAACCTAGGAATGGGGTCGGGGATTTAGGTCAGCAACACAGTGCTTGCCTGGCAACTGTGAGGTCCTGAGTTCAATCCCAGTATCAAAAAAAAAAAAAAACAAAGACAAAACTAAGAGAGTAATATAATTTGCACTCACTTGCCAAGTGCAAGGTCTTAAGTTTGATTCATGATACTGAAGAGACAAAAAAAAAAACAACAAAAAACCTACCAACAAAGAAAAAGAAAAGCCCAAACCCTGATTGCTTCATTCTTGAATTCTACATAAAATTTAAAGAAGACCTAATAGCACTGTTCCTCAAGCTCTTTTTTTTTTTGTAGTTCAGGCTAGCCTGAACTCACTTTCTAGTCCAAGCTAGCCTTGAACTCACAGCAATCCTCCTGCCTCTGCCTCCCAAATGCTTATTGTGGTATGTGGTACTGGGAATCAAACTTGAGACCTTGTGCTTGCCAGGCAGATGCCAGAACCACTGAGCAAAATCTCTGGCTTGCCTCAATCTCTGTAACGAAAATGAAGGGGATGCAATACTCCCAAATTCATATCTGGAAGCAAGCATTATCCTGATAGCAAAACCAGAGAAGGACTGAATCAAAAAAGCAAACTACAGGTCTATCTCCCTAATGAACATAAGATGCAAAAATCCTTAATAAGATAATGGCAAAAAGAATGTAGTACATCATCAAGAAGATTGTACACCCATGACCAAGGTGGATTCATTCCACAGATGCAGATAGGGTTCAACACACGAAAATCAATAAATGTAACATACTACATCAATGAAGTCAAGGACAAAAACTGTATGATCCTCTCAATAGATACAGAAAAAGCCTTTGACAAGGTCCAACACTCATTCATGATAAATACCCTGCAGGAAATTGGAACACATGGTCATTATCTCAATCTGATAAAAGTTATTTATGATAAACCAACAGCCAACATAACACTAAATGGACAAAAACGGAAAGCTTTCCCTCTAAAATCAGGAACAAGACAAGGATATCCACTGTCATCACTCTTATTCAATAGAGTTCTGGAAATACTACCAAGAGCAATTAGAAAAGAGAAAGAAATAAAAGGAACAAGGACAGGCGAGCAGGAAGTTAAATTATCATTATCTGCATATGACATGATACTCTACCTAGAAGACCCCAAATACTCCACCAAAAGACTTGCAGATTTGATAACCAAACTCAATGGCATAGCTGGATACAAAGATAACACTCAGAAAGTCAACAGCCTGCCTGTTTACAAACAGACATAGGGAGAGAGAAATTTAAGAGAAAAAAATCTTTCACAATAACATCCAAAAAAGTAAAATTAACTAGAAACCAATCTAACAACAACAACAAAAAATCTAACAAAACAAGAAAAGGCCTCTACACTGACAACTACAATACTCTGAAAAAAGAGATTGAAAAGGATGTCAGAAAACAGAAAGATATCCTCTGTTCTTGGATAATAAGAACCAGCACCATGAAAATGACCATACTTCCAAAATTGTTACACAAAATTCAACACAACCCCAATCAAAATCCCCACAGCATATCTCACAGAACTAGAAAAAACAATCTAAAATTCATTTGGAACCAGAAGAGACCTAAAATACAAAAAGCAATTCTGGGCAACAAAGGCAGAGCCAGGGGCATCACAATCCTTGACTTCAAAATATAGTACAAAGCTACTGTGATTAAAAAAAAATAGCATGGTATTGACTAAAGAACAGACCTGAGGAATGGTGAGTTCGAGGCTGAGTTCAGGACCAGCCTGAACTACAAAGCAAGACCTTGTCTCAAAAAAAAAGAAAGAAAGAAAAAAGAAAAAAAGAACAGACCTGAGGATCAGTGGAACAAACTAAATTTAGGATACAGACAACTCCAGACATACTCACCCACCTTATGTTTGATAAAGGAGCCAAACATCTTCACTGAAAATAATCTTTAATAAATGGTGCTGGAAAAACTTGCTTTCCACATGCCAAATATTCAAACTACACCCATATCTTTCACCACGCACTAACATATACATGAAATGGGTCAAAGATGTAAATATTAAAACAGAAACATTAAATTTGCTGGAAGAGAATAGGTAAACTTTGAGGACATAGGAGTAGGCAAAGACTTCATGAACAAAATCCAGACCACAAAGGAAATACTAGAAAGAATCAACAAATGGGACTTTATCATTAAAAAGCTTTTGCAAACCAAAAGAAACCAACAAAATGAAGAGACAACCCATGAAGTAGGAAAAAAGTTTTACCAGCTATTCAGATAAAGGATTATTATCCAGAATATATAAAGAACTCAAAAATAATCAGACCCCCAAGTTTAAAGACCAAATGATAAACTGGGCATCTAAAATAAAAACACTCCTTAGATGAAGAATTAGAAACAGGGCCGGGGAGTTAGCTCAGTGGTTCCGGCGCCTGTTTTGCAAGCGCAAGGGCCCGGGTTCGATCCCCGGTAACCACATACCATACTGGGTGTGGAGACTCACAGCCAGCAGCAACCAGTACCACATACCATGGTGCCAGGCGTGGTGGCTCACACCTGTAATCCCAGCACTCGGGAGGCAGAGGCAGGAGGATTGCTGTGATGTGAGTTGGAGGCTAAACTCAGGGCCAGCCTGAACTATAAAGTGAGACCCTGTCTCAAAAAACCTTAAAAAAAAAAAAAACTTAAACTAGAGGGGCCGGGGATTTAGCTCAGTGGTTCTGGCACCTGCCTTGCTAATGCCAGGGCCCAAGTTCAATCCCTGGTAACCACATACAACAATGTCAGGTGGGGAAACTCAAACCGACCAGCAATCAGAACCACATCCCATAGTGCAGGGCGTGGGGTGGTAGCTCACATCTGTAATCCCAACACTCAGGAGGCAGAGGCACGAGGATCGCTCAGGGCCAGGCTAAGCTACAAACGCAAGATCCTGTCTAAAAAAAAACAAAAAACCTTAATCTAGAGGTTCCATTTAACCCAGTTATCCTTCTTGGTATCTTCCTGAAAGAATTAAAAGCATCATACTATAACAATATATGTATACTCATGTTTACAGCTGTAGTTTGTAATAGCTAAATATTGGAAACAGCCTAAATACCCATTAACTCATAAGTAGATAAAGAAGATAACAGTTTTTTAATATAATGGAGTACTTCTCTGTCATAAAGGATGAGTTTCAGACATTTATACCTAAATGGATGGATCTCGAGATCATACTCAATAAAGTGGACACACATGTTTAAATACCGCATTGGTTCTCTGGAATGAGAAATCAAAAGTGGAAATACACAGTATAAATTATAAAATGTATAATGGATGTTGGGAAAAGGGAAGAAAGTGTGCAAATGGGAAAGAGAAGGCCAGGGACTTAGCTCAGTGGTTCAGGCATCTGCCTGCCAAGGGCAAGGTCCCAAATTCTATCCTCTGGTACCACATATCACAATGCCAGGTGTGGTAGTTCATGCCTATGACCCAGCACTCGGGAGGCAGAGGCAGAGGACTGCAAGGCTAGCCTGAGCTACATAATGAGTTTGGGGCTAGCCTGAACTACAAAGTGACACTCTATTTCAAAAGAAAAAAAAAGGTTGGGGGACGAACAAGGGAAGAGGGAGATGAAGAGAAAAGGAAGGAAGGAACAAGAAGAAAAGTGAAAATGGAAGGAAATAATGGAAACAAAGCTTTTGTATGAGGGAGAGGAGGGGTCTGGAGGGGGAGATGGAATATAATAACATTTATAAACTAAATAAATTTTTAACAAATAAAGAAATTTCTTCCAGTTGCAAAAAAAAAGAAAAGAAAAAGAGAGAGAAGGCCAGGGATTTAGCTCAGTGGTTCCAGCACCTGCCTTGTAAGCGCAAAGTCTCAAGTTTGATCTCCAGTAGCCACATACAATTATGCTGGTGAGACCCTGTCTCAAAAAAAAAAGAGAGAAGGGGCACAAAGGGGGTTGGGTAAGGGAAGTTTGGACAAGTGAAAAACGAAAAATGGAAACAAAGCTTTTGTAATTGAGGAGGAGAAAGGAGTGGAGAGAAATAGGAATAAAGGAAGCAAGATATGTCATATGCAGATACAAATTCCCTATGATGAAATATTATAATTATGTATAAACAAAATGTAACAAATAAATGTTTTGCTTTAAAAAAACTTTTTAAAAAAGAGACAAGGGAGGACAAGTACAAACTGCCAAACAGAAAAACAAAGCTAAGCACATCTAATGTCAGTGGGAGCGAGACCGGCATATAGAACATGCAGTTGTCATGTGTGAAGACTACCTTATGTGTGAAGGAAAGGTTATTTCTGTGGTAAATTTTGTTTGCATTTTCATTGTAGTTCATGTAAGTATTTATTTATTTGTTTATCTATCTATCTGTACTGGGGATCGGACGTGGGTCCTTATGTTTCCAACGTAGGCCCAGTACCACTTGAGCTAAATCCCTGGCTCACTTAAGAATTTACATCTGCTCTGATTTTTAGATCTTGTATGCAGGTAAACAGTTGAAACAGTTGATGCTGAAAACGCTGATGTCTGGGGCCAAGGATGTAGCTCGGTGGTTCTAGCATCTGCCTGGCAAGCGCAAGGTCCCAAGTTCAATCTAAGGTACTACATACTACAATGCTGTGCATGGTGGGTCACACCTGTAATTCCAGTATTTCGGAGGCAGAGGCAGGAGGATTGCCAAGAGTTCAAGGCTAGCCTAGGCTACATAGTGAGTCCAGGGCCAGCCTGAGCTACAAAGTAAGACCCTCTCTCAAAAGTAAATACTCATTACATATTAAAAATTTAGTATTTTATTAATGTTTAATTTTCCTGTTAAGTACATTGTTTAATGTAAACTCATAAAATTGAAATTAATAATTCATCAATAAAAATACTCCCAAAAATAGATGTGGGCATTCAAATCCCTGTATGAGCCTTTTCTAAAAATTTGCTGAGATGCCCCTGGGGTAGAGAAAGCAGAATTAAACACTATTGCAAATCCTTACGGACATTCAAAAGATACATCCAGGACTAGTGTGAGAAAGAAAGGTTCCTCAAAATGAAGGTTATACTCATTTCTATAGTCTGTTATTAGAGAAGTTTCTCTAAGTATGTAGAGAATAGTCTTGGAGAAAATAACTTCGGTATTACTGAGTAAAAGTTCTGTGGAACATGCCTGTTATCGAAACACTGGGCAGGCTAAACCAGGAGATTTGCCACAGGTTCGAGGCCAGCCTATGCTACACAGTGACTTTAAGGCCATCCTGAAGTACACAGCAAGACTTTGTCTCAAAAACAAATAAACAAATGATGAAAGTTACTCAAATTGAAGATAACTTGAGGCATCAGATTACACGGGTGCATAGAACACCAAGATTAACAGGGGTGTCAGATGTGGTGGCGCATGCCTGTGATCCCAGTACCAAAGAGGCTCAGGTGGGTCACAAATTTGAGACAAACCTGGGCTACATAGTGAGTTTAAGGCCAGCCTGAACTACACAGTGTGTAAAAGAAAAAAGAAAAAAAAATCAAAACCAAACATTAACAAGGGGTGCTGCCTGTGGTGCACACCTATAATCTCAGCACTTGGGATGCTGAGGCAGGAGGAACACAATGAGTTTAAGGCCAGCTTGGGCTACACAGTGAATTCAAAGCCAGCCTGATCCTGCCTCAAAAATACATACACACATACATACATACATACATACATACAAACAACAATTAAATCAGAACAAAGACCTGAGTATAAAGGAAACATGTAACGGTAGACATGAAATCTGTTACAACTGATTGGTAAACCTAAGAAAGACAGCTAGTGACGTGACTAAGAACTGTTATGCACAAAAGAAAAGACTTAATATCCAGGAAACATATCATAAGAAATAGAGCAGAACTAAAACACCAAGTACAACAAAGAAGTAAGCAGTTAGGGGATCACAAAAATAAAGATCTGAAAGCATGTTAAAGGTTTCATTTTGGAAGGGTAAGATGAAAATAGCTACTATTTGACCCTGGAAAAATGATAGAGAAATACCAGTTCAATTGTTTGTTATAAACATGAATGCAATGCCTAATGTAACTTTAATTACTGATAGAGTATTATTTAAAAACTTGGTCAATTTAGCAAAACAAAGAAAGAATAAAAAGAAGAAAAAAATAAATATAAGATGGCAAAGTTTGATCAAACATAATTATTATGATAACGAATCTAAATGTGCAAAATTTTCCCATTTAAAAAAAAAAAACAAGGGGAATAGAGGTTGAAGAGTGGGGAGCAAAATGGGGAAAAAAGCAAGATATATCATGTACAAGTACAAATTCCCTTTCATATATCTAAAATGTACCAATAAAATTTCAAAAAATAAAATAAACACATTGGGTATAATGGCCCAAGCCTATAATCCCAGATATTCTGCAAGCTTAAAGTGGAAGATCAACAGCTGGAGTTGAGCTTAAGGTCAGCCTGGGCTACACAGTGAATTCAAAGCCAGACTGACCCTGCCTCACAAATACATACATATGTACTTACCTACATACGTATATACAGAGAGACAGACAGACAGAAGTTAAATCAAAGTCGAGCTGAGCAGGGTGATGCACGCCTGTACAGTGGACACTCAGGTTACAACCAGCCTGACATAGGAACAACTTGGGTTAATCAGGTTAATGGAAGATTCCTCTGTCTCTTGTTATCCCTAGCGGGTACCTAAGGAAACATTCAGATTTCAGCTGTACTGACTCAGTTACAACCAGCACTCAGGAACAGATCAAGTTCCTATGTGAAGGGTTTACTGTCATCCTAGCACTCGGAGAGGCTGAGGCAGGAGGATCACAAATTCAAGTCCAGCCTGGGTAATGTAGAGACTTAAGAAACCGGTCTCAAAATAAATAAATAAATAAATAAATAAAACAGGGCTGAAGATTGTAGCTGTGTAAAGGTTGAGTTCATTTCCCAGTATCATCAAAAACAAGGACCAGGCGAGGCTAGGCTACATAGTGACCAAATGAGATCCTGTCTACCTAAAAAATTACAAAGAGCTGGGGGGATATTGTTCAGTGGTAAAGTGCCCTTGGGTTCCATCCCCAGTACCCCCCACCTACCTACCACCCAATAGAAAAAGATACAGTACAGAGCCCAAGTGTCCTTTTCTTCAAAGTACTCTTGTGGCAGTAGAAAAAGAAGATATGAAAAATTCTGAAGGTTGGAAGGAACCAGGTCTGGCCATTTTACTCAACAATTTCCACCCACTTAACTTCCCTGGAAACAACGCCTGCACTGGGTACAGGCACACAATGAAAAATACACAGCTTACAAAGGAGGAAAGCTTCTGCTTCCAATGAGAGAAAGGAACAGGGAAAAGCAGGAAAAACTAAAGAGGTGCAGGCAGTCAGCACTGCAGTGCTCAGAAGCCTGTACTCGCAGGTCTTTCAACTGTGTCTGAGAGCTTTTCCAACTGCTTTGCAGCTGGTAGACAAGTTTCTTAATCCAGCTCAACAACTACCTCGCTGTATGACCTTGAAGAATTTTGGTTTGTATGTGGTTTGGAGAGGTTGGTTGTTTTGCTGTCCTGCTGGATACTGAACCTAGGGCCTTCACACTGACCTACGTCCACCGCCCTTTTTTATTACTACTTTTCTTGAAACAACTTGTGGCTCAATTGCTAAAATTTGCCCAAGCTGATCTCAAATTTGCATTCCTCTTGCCTTGCCCTCCCAGAGTGCTACGATTACAGGCATGCACCACCACCCCTGGCTTTGTTTTTTTTTTTTTCCCTCCTGGCTTTGTTTCTGAGATGTGTTCCAGCTGTGTTTCTCTGGCTGGCCCCAAACCCCTGAGACAAATGATCCTTCTGCCTCAAGTTTCCGGAACAGCTGACACTACCAGTGTGCACTATAGCACCAGCTGAAGAATTTCTTTTTTAGTCTCTTTGATATCTGCATGCAATATCTAGGCCAAAAATCACCACTCTGACACTGATATTCGAAAGCAGATCTCTCCATTCACTCAGCCCTCATTTCTCATCTGTCCCCATACTTAACCGTGCAGCCCCCTTGCACTGCCTTCACCTGCACCACCCTCTCTCTGCACCGGCATCGAAACTCCCGCGTGGGTATCAACGGCATTCCCCAAGGTCTGCAGCTGCTCTTTGGGATCAATTCCCCAAGCTCTGGCCTTTAGGCTTGGCTCTCCCGAAAGCAGACTTCAAGGGCCAGGGATGTAGCTAAGTGGTGCCAAGCCTGCCTGGCAAGTACAAGGTCCTGAGTTCAATCCCAGGCACACCCCCCAAAAAGCAATGCTTCACTTACAAGGCTCTCCAAAGACGCTTGGTGCTTGCTCTGATTGGCACACGGTTAGCTTGGGGCCAGTAGGTATAAGAGGGGTTCACCACTATCAGATTGAACTATTTCTCCCTACTGTTAAAAAAGCAAAAAAAAAAAAAAAAAGGCTTCTACTTGCTTCTGTGTCTATCCACTTTTCCTCATTTATTGAAGCAGCTAGCACAGCTTTACTGTCAAAGCAACTCCTATGACTATCAACCTGAGTAACTTTGAACATCACTGGGAAACTTTCAACAAACCAGGCTTCTCCACTTTTTTTTTTTTTATGAGACAGGGTCTCGCTTTGTAGTTCAGGCTGGCCCTCAGCTCAGCCTCAGACTCACATCATAGCAATCCTCCTGCCTCTGCCTCCCGAGTGCTGGGATGACAGGCGTGAGCCACCACGCTCGGCACTGTGGTATGTGGTACTGATTGCTGCTGGGCGTGAGTCTCCACACCCAGTATAGGTATGTGGTTACCGGGGAATCCAACCCGGGTCCTTGCGCTTGCAAGACAGGCACCGGAACCACTGAGCTAACTCCCCGGCCCTCCACTTCTTTGATATCCTCTCCCCCAGAGATCTCAATTCCATCTCAGCCCCCATTCACTGACAGGAATTCTACCTGATAAAGGTTACATCTTTGGGTCATCACTTTAAACTGCTTGGAACACTAAAAGCAGTTTTAGACAAGCATGATCGTGCACGCCTGTAATCCCAGCACCCGAGGGGCTGAGACAGGAGGATCACCTTAAGTTTGAGGCTGGCTCAAGGTACACAGTGAGTTCAAGGACAGCCTGATTTATGTAGCAAGACCCTATACCAAAAAGCCAACCAAGGCCAAGAATTAGCTCAGCGGCCGCCTGTCTTGCAAACACAAGTTCTTGAGTTTGATCCCCAGTACTGGAGAGGGAAAAAACAAAACTAACCAACCAGACAACCAACCAAATAAATAAATGCAGTCTTAAGACACCTTCCATTCATTTTCACAATCATCTATCCAACCTCCTAGAAACTAGAATCCTCCACTCAGTTCCTGATCCACCAGCCATTCCTTTCTCCTTGTCCAGCTAATACCCTATCAAATATCACTACAATTGCATTTTTGCAAAAAGCTTCAATTTCAGGCAAGGGAGTTAGCTCAATGGTTCCGGCGCCTGTCTTGCAAGCGCAAGGGCCCGGGTTTGATACCCGGGTAACCACACACCATATTGGGTGTGGAGACTCACGCCCAGCAGCAATCAGCACCACATACCACAGTGCCGGGCGTGGTGGCTCACGCCTGTCATCCCAGCACTCGGGAGGCAGAGGCAGGAGGATTGCTGTGATATGAGTTGGAGGCTGAGCTCAGGGCCAGCCTGAACCACAAAGCGAGACCCTGTCTCAAAAAACCTAAAAAAAAAAAAAGTTTCCATTTCCTCCCCACTCTACCAACCCAACAGATACCTTTATCACTGTGAATCAACCAGCCAGCAGGCAGGCTGCTTCTAGGGATTATCTTGTCACCACCAACACTGATGATTTGTAAACTAAGTGATAAAACACTCCTCCTTTAAAAAACTACTTAAAGTCAGGCCTGGTGGTGCATGCCTGCAATCCTAGCATTCTGGAAGCCTGAAGCAGAAGCACTGCAAATTTAAGCCCAGCCCAGGCAACTCAGCAACATACCAAAACCCAGTCTGAAAAGAAAAACTAAAGGGTTGTGGACATAGCTCAGTGTAAAGATCTTGGGCTGCAGCACCAGTACTACCAAAACACCTCACATTATATTACAACAATTAAAGTTGTATTAGGGATAAGGGATGCAGCAATCGCCCAGGTCTTCTGTGGGCACACTTCATTTTCACAATTCTTCCACTAACGTAATTGGTTCATTTCAGTGCTGAGGGTCAAACACAAGGCTTTACACATGCTAGGTGAGCACTCTACACTCCCAACCCACTGTTCTTCATTTATAACAGCTAATTATCACACAGTTCCAAAACTGAAAGTATGAAAAGTAAAACAAAAGCATGTTTTGAGACTGAGAATATAGCAATGGTAGATCATTTGTCTGCCACATGCAAAGAACTGTCTAGGGTCAATCTTCAGCATGGAAAAAAAATTTATTTTAAGCCCTGCTCATTTATCCCTATCCACTGTAGGCCCTCAGACACTTTCTTTTTAATTTTTGATTTTTGGAGACAAGGTCTCACTATGTAGTTCAGGCTGGCTTTTGACTCACTACGTAGCGCAGGCTGGCCTCAAACTCATGGCAATGCTCCCATTTCAGCCTAAGCGATAGGATGAGAGGCATACAGCCTCATGCCCCATTCCCTTTATTCATTTATTATGCAACATTCAGTTTCTTTATGCAAATATAAACACAGTCTTATTCATCCCCATTTTCTCCCATTAAAAGGTAACATAATATGGTCCTGTTGGCAACTGGCAGCTCATCTGCTTAACAAATCAGACTGCTGGGCATGGTGGTACACACCAGTGATCTCAGCACAGCACTGGAAATGCTGAGGAAGGAAGATCACGAGTCTGAGGCCAGCCTGGGCTACACAGGGAGTTCAAGGCTAGCAACTACATAGCAAGACCCTGTACCAAAAAACCAAAAGCCAGAACAAAACAAAAACCCTAGGAATCTTTATATCTAATGATCTTTCCATACAATAGTTTTTCCAAATAATCTTTCCATGCACTTCGTAACTTTTTAAAATGACAGGATTCTTATATATACATATGTCCTATATTATTTAATCAGTTCATGGTTTTCGTCATCAGATTATTTGTTTGCTATGCAGTACTGAGGATTAAACCCAGGGCCTTCGTACTGAGCTACATCCCCAGCCCTTTTATTTTGAAACAGCATCTCTGTAAGATGACCAAGCTGGACCCAAACTTACAATCCTCCTGCTTTGGCCTCCCAGAGTTCTAGGATTATAGTTGTACACGACCACATCTTACTTTACTATCAGTATTTTTATTATTATTTGGTGTTAAATGTTCTTAAGTTTTTTTTTTTTATTTCACAATATCTCTAATACAATCTGAACCTCATTTACACCTTTAGTTTCTCATCCTAGAGAAATGATACGGTATTTACACATCTGTGTCCTATTTATTTCACTTATGAGTATGTCCTCAAGGCACATCCATTTAAGTATGTTTCTAATTTATCATTTTCTACGGCTGAGTGATACTCCCTTTTATTAAAAAACCACATATTCTTCATCCAGTGTCCAGCTGATGGGAATCTGGGCTATTTCCAAGATTTAGCTATCACAAACTGAGCTGCTACAAACATAGATGTATGTGAATATGTCAAAAGGGAAAGAGCATTTCGGGGAAAGTAAAGAAGGGAACAAAAAATGTGACGCAAAAACAAAAACAGAAATAAAGCTTATATATATAAGGGTTTGGGGGGTTGGTAGGGATGGCAGGGGAATGGAAAAAAATGAGAATCAAGATATACCATGTACAGGAACAAATTTTTAATGTTGAATGTGATCACAATTTAAATCTGAAAAGTACCAATAAAAAAAATGAAAAAAAAGTAAAAATAAATGTTCCTAAGTATAATTTTGCTCATTTTTCCTGGGTATCTTATGAAAATAATTCGTTTTGGGCATTAATATAGTCTGGCCCATGATGAAATTTCTTGTGATTATGTAAGAAAATATATTCAGTTTTTGACCAAGCCCTACATACACACAGCCATCATTCATACAGAATACAAGGTCACTAGGCTGTGCAAGTCTCATCCAGTCTATGGAATGTGTTACCCAATTGTTATCATCTTCCATGTGGACTGTGGCAGGACAGAGACAGGGAAGCCCAGAACCGTACCTGTCCTAACGTCCTTGCCCTCCTTTTTTAGGAAGTCTGTATGACTCATGTCTTCTCCTCCTAAGTTGCAGGCATTACAGTAGGAGGAGGGGGAACTGAGTCAGCATTACTAACTGAGACATCTGTGCCAAAAATCTATGCTTGCTCATGCTGGGCCCTTGAGTCAATTATGAATCAGATGTGGACGACACAGTGTAATAGAAAGACAGACCTAAGTGCACTGTGTCAATAGCCCCAGTCCCCGTGGGAACAGAGAGTAGAAAACAAGGGAAGTTAACAGAGGAGTCCCAGAGGAAGTGATATAGAAGTTCAGGGCTGGGGATTTGGCTCAGTGGTTGTGGCGCCTGTCTTGCTAGCATAGGGGCCTGTGTTCGATCCTTGGAAACCACACACAATACTGGGCATGGAGACTCAAATCCAGCAGTAACCAGTACCACATACCACAGCGCCAGGCGTGGTGGCTCACGCCTGTCATCCCAGCACACGGGAGGCAGAGGCAGGAGGATTGCTGTGATGTGAGTTGGAGGCTGAGCTCAGGGCCAGCCTGAACCACAAAGCGAGACTCTGTCTCAAAAAAACAGAACAAAAAAAGTTCAAATCTGGCAACTAGGAATTATCCAATTGAAGAATGGGGCAGGAGGAGTCCCAAAGGCTAAAAAATAGCAACTGATTCACATGCTCTGTCTTATAGCTAAGAGATTCCAAGACTCAGAAGAGGTCAGAAAACAATGTGGTATCATATAATGAATGCACATTGTAAGGCACTAAATTCCAAAGAGAAGGAGACTGAATTTTTTTTTTTTTTTTTAGGTTTTTGGAGACAGGGTCTCGCTTTGTGGTTCAGGCTGGCCCTGAGCTCAGCCTCAAACTCACATCACAATCCTCCTGCCTCTGCCTCCCAAGTGCTGGGATTACAGGCGTGAGCCACCACGCCCGGCACTGTGGTATGTGGTACTGGTTGCTGCTGGGTGTGGGTCTCCACACCC
>PVIR01011293.1:0-47444 GCA_004026965.1 Petromus typicus
TGATGTGACACTTATCATGCTCCTCTCCTGCAATTTCAGGACTGCTATTAGGGTAATGTGGATCATACTTCGGCAAGCTTCTTTCTAGATGTTACATTCAAATATGTCACAAAGAAGAAATGAAATCTGCTATAAGAAATGATGAGGAAGTTGGCCAGCATCTGTTGAAAATAGATACCTGCCTTAGCCAGACACAGAGAGCGATAACCCTGAATGTAGGTTAAGTCTGCAACACACAAATTCTTGATTCTGTCAGGTTCATTAGAGAAAGTGAATCCAAAGAGAGCTGAAACAGAACTGATTATGAACATTTACCTTATATTGAATTCCATAGTATCTATGAATATTTAGTCTTTGTGTTGTGTTAAAGACTTAAGCAAGAGCAATATAGAAACCATTCTGCTGAATGTTACTTGGGAGGATGGAGTAAAAGTTTCCAATATGAGGTCGGAGTGGCTGCTTTATTATTATCAGTAAAATGTATGTTCTCATATTCACTTGTCAAGATAGCAGGTGATACATAAAATGAAATGCGTCCATTTCCAAGCTTTTGAGGGTTTCTAATTAAAGGACAAAGACAAGCATCAACATATAGATAATAACCTTATAAAGCAGATTTAAACAATATTTTTTTCTCAGAATTTAAGTGAAGAATAGCTGTTTTTATAAAGCTATGAGTCAGAAGCACCAGTTTTTTTTATTGACTAAAATTTGGCATTTTGATGACTTTCTAGCACATGTGCATTGTTTGCCATCCCACAGATAATTCTAATATTTGCAACTTTCTTGTCATGAGGTGAAGGACTGAAGAAAGATTGGATCTTTCAAGAAAAGTTTTAGTGTATGTACATCATATTTTTCAGCCCTCCCTTTGGGTGATATTATCTAGGTGTGGTCCAACACTTTTGGGGTTAGGAAGTTGCTCAGCATCTTCTGAAATTCTACCTGAAAAAAAGCTTGGCCAGAGCAGGATGAGTTACATTAGATTTCTGTGGAGTTCCAGTCAGACAGACACATGAATATTAACACCTACCAGACTCCAAACCTGCTAAGGTTCCCCTTGACACTCATTTAGTCACCTGCTGCCATCATACCTGATGGCTGAATTACTGGGATGACACTGCCAGATAGCCTCACTTTAGTAAAACTGATTGAGAAATAGCCCTCAACTAGCCTAAAAACCAACACATTAAGTGGACCTTCTGAGAATCCTCCATTTCAACTTGGGAATCAGCCTGAAAGAATGACAACTGTACAGACTGACAACTACCTAATACAATTCAATGTGAGGAATAGTTTAACTGTTTGCTTTCTTCTATGATGCAGAAAACTCAAATTCCATTCCACGCCATTACTTTTGAAGGGCCCTGAGTTCTATGCCTTCCAGGTGTTTTTACAGCAATAGTCACATCTAACTTCATAAATGACTCAAAATCTACTCAGAACAGGACGAATGATTTGACAATTTAATCCCCACTTGACCAGAGCTTATGAGTCTCCAGACCATTTAGAAGTCAAGCAGAACCTGTGCACCAATCACCACAGTTGTAATATCCCTTTATTCTTCCTTTTCTTTCACTTTCTTGTTTTCTTAGTTTCTGCCCTAATCATTTATTGTCAGATGGATTTTATAAATATTGATCAGATAAGTGCAGTTTATCTATTCAGCGTAGTGTTTTTCCAACCCTGCATCACCTCCACGTTGCTCAAGTTGCATAGGGCTGATTCTGTGAAACACTGTTGTACCAGGTCATGTGGCTTTGTTCTCTGGCTAAGATCTCCCTGAATTTCTACGTGCAAAATGGTAGACTTTACCCAGAAATGGAGCCTAACTTCTTGGAAGTCATTCTTAAACAGAATGACTAGATAGATTTTCTTAGTATATGTATGTATAAAATTCTTATGAAAACTTTTAAAATAAATTATGTAGAGAACAGTAAACTTTATACTTAAACAAACTTTTAAAGTCTTCCTTTCTGAATGCTTGTTTAGTAAAAAGTCAGAGAGGAAAAGTCCTAAGGCCAAGGTCTGAGAAACTTATCACTGAAGTTATAACAGTACCCAGACTAACAGGCTGAGTTCTCTTTCTAGGGCCAGATTAATCTTGACTAATCTACATAGCAACATAAATTGGGAAAGTTAAATTTCTAAGACAAGACAATCAGACAGCCTTACAGGGAAAAGAATTTGGTTTACTTTATAATTAAAAATTGTAATTATTTGTCCCCCAACCCTGCAGATATTGGTGATTTTAGAGAGAAACAGCTAGAACTACTAGGGTCAAGTTTATTAGATCTGGGTATTAAGAATATTCAATATATTCATTAATGATGCAAGTGTTTCCTAGATCAAGGAAAGTCTTCCTTAGAGTGGTAAAAAATTCTGTTTCTTCTATCATTTCTTTTTTTTCTTGATACATTAGAGTTATTAAATGCAGCATCTTCACAGAACAGGTTGTTTGCTTTTAAAATTTTAGCAGAAAGAGATTTTTTGTGAATTAGTAATGTGTTTGACCTTGAGAAGCTGATCAAAATATCTGTTTCTCTAGCCTTTCACTTTGATGCTCTAGTGGGTTTTTTTTAAGCTGAATTTTACAAGCCCTTTAGCAAATTGGTTTTGCAGTAGTGTTTTCTTTTGTATCTGATATATCTGATCACTTAGATGTTTATCTGCAGGTAAAGAAAAAAATGAAGGTGTTAGTAACCAGTAGCCTCTATGATCATTACAGATGCCCAGTGGGCATTACAGAGTCCTTTAATTGAAAACAAATTATGCAAATGAGTTAAATGTGGTATTTGTCACAGTAACTCTGAAGAAGGAAGAACTAGATACATCAGCATAGTGGAAAGTTAACTTTGAAGACATTAAAAGATGTTCTTGGGTCTGTAACTTCTTGTTCTTTGTCCAGGAAATTTATTTTCTAGACAATTACCTCTATAGGGAACACCCAGGGCTGGAGGGAACAATTTTACAGAATCTTACTGTTATGGAGTCAGCACAGCCAGCTATTAAATAACAGGTGGCAGCCTGTGATTTATATGTGTAAGTTGCACTGTACAGTCATCCTACGGAGACCCTGGCCCTCAGGAAAGAAAGGCAAAGAGGGTACATCAATTACAATAAAGCTAAAACATCTTGTTTCTTTTCTTAGTCCAAATGTGCTTACCTATTATATTGTAAAAAATGTAGTCCACTAGGCAAAGCTGCAAATCACTAGTGTATGCTCACTTGATGCACACATATCATTCTTCAGCTCTACCCTCACCCTTTTCACACGCATCACACTTTTGCAATGAAAAGATAACTCACACTCCCTGTTCCTGTAGGAACGGCTTGGCCAGAGGTGATTTTTATAGAGAGTCATGAGGAGCCAAGATCAAATGTTTTTGCGGAATATACATGTCCTAAAAGTTTACTCGGGCATTGAGGATGACTGTCCTGAGTTAATTTTGCTTTTATTTTGTATTAACTTTTGCTGTTACTTTTTTTCCTAGGAGCATCATTTTTTGTGGAATGTATTCAGCTCACCAATGCTTCAGATATTCTAAAGAGACAGTAAGAAGACTACATTTCCAGTCAGTGTTATCCATCCAGGGAGAATGTGAAGTCACATGGGAGTATTTCTGCTTATTAGAGAAACACCAAAATCTGTATGTGAATGTCAGGAGCACAGTTTTGCATGATCAAAGATTGTTCAGTCCATACTGAACTTTGAGAGCTGCTGTTAAGACATCTGAAGAGCCATCCTTTGGAGAGAGAAACAGTTTAGTCAATCTTCCTCTCACTAAATGGACTCCATCCCTCTATGACAGCATAAGGATCCAGTACGACTCTGTAGCTACAACTTTAACTATTGTCGCAGAGCAAAATAAATAAGATAAAGCCTATTAGTCAGTTAGAAGACTTCTTAGAGATTTCACTGGGTATAAGATATTCTCCATGCTACAGAACTCAAGAAATAACCTAGTCTAAGTTTAGAGACATTTAAAAATATGTAAGGAAAGTTCAAATGTACCTTTGCTGCTTCAACTGATCTTTTGTTTTATTAATATGCAGTCAATGTAAAATATTAAAATATTTAAATCAACCCTTGGTAAATCTCCTCCATTTAGCAGGTATGGACACTCTGACTTGTCCCTGCCACTGTGCCATATTTGCACTCAAGGGACAACTCAACTAGCTTTGGTATAGACAGCTCTTCAACAATTTTCCTTTTAGTGCCAGGGATTTTGCTCAGTGGTGCTCCACTGACCTCATAGGCACAGGGTCCTGAGTTTGGTCCCCAGTAGAAGAACAAAAACAAAACATTGTTTTTTTTCTTTTGCCTATAATCCAAGAGACCTACATCAGAGATATCAAGTGAATAGAGTAAGAAACCAGTGCAGCGATTTCTAATTTTAGACAGGTAACATACCTTGCCTGATTTAAGCTATAAGACTCAGAAACTTTCATTTGTTTATTTGGTGTATTAAAGGAAATTCAAGTCTGAAACAATAGCTGCATAACTTCTTTAGAGTCTATATTCTCCTAGGTTTCCAAATGTCATTCATGGTGATTTTTCTTTACTTTAAATAACAAACTGGCATACTACTGAATGCATGAAAACTTCCCTGCTGTATTGATGTCATTGTTGTCTCAAAATTCTGAAGGAATATGGTCTATCAAAAGTAAGTTCACTTTTTCCTGAAATTCAACTCATATAAAACTACAGGTTATCTCAATTGCCTTTTCTGACATTTGAGTTCAAGAAATCATTAGATAAATCACTAATATATTTTGGTTTTATAAAAGAATTGCCAATTTATGGGCTGAGAAAATATATTTCCAAAGGTTTTTAATTTATGGTTTTGTCATCAAACAGAAATAACCATTTGAAATACACCAGTATCTTGTTTTGTGTTATTAGACTAATACAAACTCAATACCATCTGGACTCCTCCTTGGTACTCATGTTTCTTTTGACATCATACTCAAATGTGTATAAACTTTGTAAGAAAAGATGTGCAGCCAAAAGAACTTCAGAGTTTATGTTGTTTTCTGGAAATACTTTTAACTTGCAGATGATATGTAGAATGTAAGTGATGTGTATGTGAAGCCAGCAAACATTCTGACACTTTTCGGGCTGACTGTGGACTAACATGCCTAATGACTGCTTCCACTGTTTTCTTCTGTTTTCCTTGGGGAGTGCGTATTGGGACATTTGGGTCTCTCCCTGACAATGAACTGAAACTAGAACTATCCAAACCTTTTTATACCTCATTTTGCTTTGGATTCCATGTCACTTCATTCTTATTTCAGATTTCTACATCTTCAAAAGTTGTATTTAGGGTCCTCCGGAGATGAACACACAAAAAATTATTTATCAATCTATGTGCAAAACCATGTTTCCTTGAGCTAAGATGTAGATCCAGGATGATGTAAGATTCATCATGATTTGAGTTTCCTACACCTGAGTAGGGAGAATGGAGCACTGCATTGTTTCACATAGTCAGTTAATGTTGCTACTTGGGAAAAAAAAAAGGAGGAGGATTTGGGAAATTTCAGCACTTCTAATGGTTTAGTGGTCAAAGTAAGACCATCACCCACTTCAAAGGAAACGGGGAAGTACAGTGCTACCTGAGCTCAGAAATAAAATAAGAATCATTGTCAAGAATCCTGATGACTGAAGAATCTCACTGAATAGTCCACCTCCCAAATCTGGCTCTCAATACACTGATGTGTCCAAGCACTCCCTGATAACAGTTACATAATTTCTGATTCTGTGAACTCCTACTTTAACAGAAGAGTGGTAGGGGAAGATAGAGATACTACAAATTACAAATCCTGTATATTAAGATTTATTTATTCAACTAATATACATTTTAAGTCTCTTAACTCCATAAACAGTAAATGTTGGGGGCCAGGGATTTAGCTCAGTAGTTCCAGCACCTGCCTTGCAAGTGCAAGGGCCCAGGTTTGATCCCTGGTAACCTCACACAACAATGCTGGGTGTGGAGACTCATGCCCACCAGCAATCAGAAACACATATTGCAGTTCTAGGCATGGTGGCTCATGCCTATAATCTCAGAACTCTGGAGAGAGAGGCAGGAGGATTGCTGTGTGTTTGAGGCTGAGCTCAGGGCCAGCCTGAACTACAAAGTGAGACCCTGTTTCAAAAAAAAAAAAAAAAAGTGAATATTGAGATCTGTTATCAATATGAGTTCAGTTTTTCATTTGTTTCTATTTATAGGCTTGTGGTTAAAAAAAGTACTTTCATAATTTGATTGAATATGTCGTCATGGTAGATAGAAAAACACTTGATCTTTTCAGGCTCTTTTCCTATGTTTCTACCTTTGATCAACGCTAGAAGCTTCTTCCTCATCCTTCCCACCTCCATCCAACTCAGCTGGCACCAGTTATATGCACAATTTCTTACACTGTCTACTGTCAGTGCACCTCTCTAGCTGGATGCTATCTTCCCTGTTATCCACATCATCTCCTTTGAGCAATTTCAACAGAGTGCCACTTCTTTTCTATGCTAAATACAGCTTGTCTTAGGAAAAAGAAACTAATTGTTGCAACTCCCATATGGAAGCTGCACAGATTGTTAGAAACTATTCTCTCCTGCTCCAGGCTACAAGTGCTTTGCTAGGTCTTACATGTTTGTTTGACAATCTCACAGCAGTAATCGCTGTGGGGAGAGGAGGGAAGTGAAATAACAAGGAGACTGGATGTCAAGTTCTTGTTTTATATGAGCTTCCCTAATAAGAATATTTATTGCCTGATGTGGAAGACTGAAAATGTGTCTGACCCACACCTCTGACAGCCTTGCAACCTGGGCCTCTCTTCCAATTACCGCATTTCATCAGTTGCTTTGCAGAAAGTCACTCTCTAATCATCTGAGGCTCGTGTCTCAGCAGTCACCTGTGGAGTCTTGCCACAGCCTTTACTCTATTCCTTCTTTCCAGGTAGCCCCTCATCCAGTGCATCCCGCTGACAAGAATTAACTTGTTTAAACACCTGTGACAGAGTAATTACTGGGTTGTTAATTTTACTTTATTCTGCTTGATATGGATGATGGGAATTAATTACGTGTAGATCTGACCCTTAGACCTACAAGCTTTCTGTTCTCAGTCTGGGCTGTTGGATTAGCAGTGATTTCTGTTATGAAGGGATATAAGGAGAAAATGGGAGAAATTAGAGCATGTATCTCCATATCCAGGCTTTGCTGAGAACAGCTAATTGAGAAAGATTACTACTTCAGGGGAAGCAAGCAGAACTGGCTCACGGTGAAGCAGACATTACTTCAGCAAGTGAGAGTCTCAGAGTGATGTGGAACTGTTTCGCCATCTCATGCAGTTCCCCAAATGGAGGAAGGATTCAGAACAGGGTAACAAATCCTCATCATCCAAAGCATGATGTAGCCATGGAGAAAGAGTGTATAGTTATACTTAAAACAAAAATGATACTGTCCCTGCCTTTGATATGAATTTATAGAAATGTTGCTATGAAACATCATTTTGCATAATTAATTTGTGATAATATAATCACAAAGAGGTATGAAGTAGACTAATTTAAAGGGATCATCAAGGGCTGTAGATTTAGCTCATTGGTTGCGGCACCTGCCTTGCAAGTGCAAGGGCCCGGGGTTCAGTCCCCGGTAATCACATACAACAATACTGGGCATGGAGACTCATGCCCACCAGCAATCAGTACCACATAGCTCAGTGCCATCACATCCATAATTCCAGCCCTTGGAAGGCTGAGACAAGAAGATTGCTGTGAGTTTGAGGCTGAACTTCGGGCCAGCCTGAACTACAAAAGCAAGAACCTATCACACACACACGCACATACACACACACACACACACACACACACACACACACACACACACACACACACAAAGGACCACTGAGATTTAAATAAGGTACAACCAACTCACAGAGGGGTACATACTTCTCTACCTAAAGAGTAAATGCTACCCTCCACTTTAGTTTTTGTACAAGAATTTTGAAGAGGGTCAGGCTACCTTTTTCCACTCTCCAAAACAGAAATATGACTATTTATTATCACCTCTGAGTGACAGAGGTTTGGGTGCTTTATCTAACTTGAACCATAACATTGTGTGGCATTTTCCTCATTTGAATGGTGCTCTCTAAAGTCGAAGCCACTGGTTACCAATCTCAGCGTTATCCTCTCCAGCTGACAGATCTTTACAGGCTTTGATGACTTTCCCTATTAAATCGAAGCCCCACAGGAGAGCATGCACAGGACTCTGGAACTGCTACCCCAGCTATAAGCTTCCTTACCTGAGGTTTCAAGGCTTCTTTCCTCCTCCTCCTTTCAGATACTCTTCCACTGCCCTTGCCTGCCCCTCATCTGTGCTTTAGCTCAAGGGCCACTCTTTGCTCCTCCTAGAACTTCCAAAGTACTTGGTTTCCATGTATCTCTACTCTATAAAGTCAAACAACTTTAGTTGTATAGTCTAGAATTCATTTGTACCATTTGATTATGGTGAGCATTCTTAGTGAGACTAAAAACTATTCTGAGGCAAGAAAACTATTTGTATTTCTGTTACCTTTTTACTATGTAGCAAGAGGATAAGCATAAAATACATAATTCCTGAATAATTATATTATATGTGTTTCTTGTAATAAGCAGTGTCTGGATCAAATATATTTAAGGACAAGCGCTATATGCAGGATGAATAACTGAAATAGCAGAGTTACTAATAATAGAGAAGGACACGAGATGGTCATTTGTCCTGTCCCCAGAGCAAGGTTTAACTCATTTGGCAGACATGAGACAGACTGACTATATTAATGTTTTCAGGATGGTGAACAAAAAAGACCAACTCTTCAAATCCTCTTAAGTTAGGACATAAAGTTTCTTGTTCTAAGCTTGCATTTTCACTAATATCAATATAATTAACACAATAAAAGAAATGAAGTCTAGGTGATATGGTCCAGTTAGTATAGAAAAAACAAAGCAAAGGTGACTGAAAAACATTATTAGGCACTTGTTTCATTTGGATAAAGATGGCTGTAGAAATAGCCTTTACTTGCCAAGACTAAACCAGGGAATTATTATTGTTCACTGATCTCATTTTTGTAAAGCCAGAAAATATTAAAATCACTTACAGCCTGGTAGATGAGGAGACTACTAATAGCTACCAACATCTCACCTTTAATAATCACCTTTCAAATATTCCACAAAAAGCAGAACTTGTCATCTCAGTATTTCAAAAGACAGAATCACTGAAAAGATGAAGCCAAGTAACTTATCCTTGTCTTAGCGCTTTAGTTCAATTGTCATTAAAATGCAGGAAGTAAAAATGATGTTTGCTTTATATTGTTTATACCATAGCCAATGTGTAATAGAAACTCTGTGGAAATGACAAACTCTCACAGGTCTCCTGTTTTCTGCTAACCTTTCTTGTTACAAAAGGCACAAGACAAGAGCAGTCATTGATTGGGGAATTGAAGTTCTCCTATAAAAGATGAGTATGTCGACAGAAATACCGTCAGTTTCCCACATGCAGGTCAAACATTCCTTAATCTCACTTCTGTCAAGGGATTGCCCGACCACCCTCAGACAAGGACAGCCAATATCACCTGCACAGGGAATCAGACCTGTGTAAAATACAAGGAAAAAGGATGTAGAGAAGTAAAGAACAGCAGTGCCTCCTTCAGACACACAGAATCATGTCTGGCTGTGTGTTAAATACCAAACAAAATACATTTTCGATTTCACTGGCTGACATTTACCAGAGGGAAAAAGATACATAAGTAATGAGGCAAAAGGGCATTATGAGCTGGGTGTGTATTTTCCCATTACATTAAGAAATGAGCCTAGCAAAAATTGCTCTTTGAATGCAAAGTTAAAAATGAACTAAATGAGCACCCTTCACATTTGTCACGACACCCTGGAGAGACTCTAGAATTTTCAAATGTGTACGTGCAGTGGAGCTATTTTTACGCTTGGCCCCAGCAATATTACCCACACTTTCAGCGTCTGAAGCTCCACATTCTTTTAGGTCAGTATTCAAACGCTTGCATCTGAGTCTGTCTCCTCATTGTTGTTTTTCCTTTATAACAACTGCTGTCATCATTATGAACTTCCTGATGCTAGCTAGGAATAGTTTGAGTACAGTGCACGGATCTATCATTTAATCTTTAACAAAAATCATACACAATGAGTGTTTTTGTCCTTGTTTTGCAGAGATAAGTTGACATGAGTGTGCGATATGATCAAAAAGTGATGGAGCTGCTCTATTCTGAAATCTCACACACACACACACACACACACACACACACACACACACACACACTGTCATGTGGAGACTCATAGTTTTTGCTTTAACCATGCAGAGTCTGATTCCTGCACATGCATGAAATAATTTATTCTTGTTTTCCGGTCGAGCAGTCAGTCAGCTGGTATTCAAGAGCATAGCTATAGCCCACATTGTATCAGAGTCTCATTTAACATGTATTAATGCTGCTTGGTGATGAATAAAATTTTAATTTCCCTGTACAGTATGTGCAACCCCAAACACTGAATCCTCTTTGGGAAATTCCTTGTCCTGTGTTAGCTACTGTGAGAAGGAAACTGCTACTTACAGTTGAAAAGCATCGCTACAATCTGGCCTGGCTCCAAGAATTTAGATCTTGTTAATGTTTCTTCATATTAAAACAAAACAACAAAACCCCACACCACCTGTATAAGGTACTTAAAATGCCATTACCACTTGTAATTACACAGAGAATTCAATTACCACAGCTAAAGAATCAGACTGCTCCAGACTCTTCGTATAAACCGACCATGCTGGCCAGACAAGTCCTAAAGCGCAATTGGTAAGGAACTCTGTGCGTCCTACAGAAAGCTCTGAGACCAATTAGAAGGTATAAAAGTAATGTGGAAGAATATGAATAAATGTGATTCACTAAAATAATCATATTTTACAATCTTTAGTTGAAGCTTCGTTAGCTTCAGGAAAATAGAAAACTATCTTCAAATAAAAATTCCCTGGATGCAATATTTATTTAAATATACAAAATATAATAATATAACGGTTGTGATACATTACAGTTTTTTCATGTACAATGTGTAGAAATGCGTTGTGTGACTAATATAATTTCAGGATTTTTCACACACAGAGAGAAGTTACTAGGTAAAGAAGAGTTTTCAGACCTATCTGAATGTTGGAATCAGTAAAGCAGAGCCAAACAAACTCCATGTGACATTCATTGTAGCCGTTACATGAGTTACACTAAATTATGATCTTTTTTGTGTAGATGGACGAGTGATAAATGGAGAACTGCCTGCCATCCTATTATACAGTCTGCAGCACTGAAAAGGATGGAAAATGACAGGAATAAATAATACAATCTGATCAGTTAGTGGCACACAAAGACTTCTCAGGCTCCGCTTTGTGTGACAATCTGTGCTCTCCTGGGAGCTACCTTAGGAAGATTAACTGCTGACACAGATAAGTTCAATTGTGTGAAGGACAAAAAGTATTAGTTTTTAGATGTTCGTTAGGTTTTGTCTATACTGCTTGCCATAGGTTTAAATGGACACCAAATCAGAATTCCTTAATGCAAATGAAACCAGAAAGAAAAAAAGGAGATGTTTCCTAGTTGGAAAACTTCTCTATGACTAGATTTTGTAATTAATGTTTTTCTGAAATATCTGCAAAGATCCATAACAGACAAAAAACAGACACTCGACAAATGTCATCTGCTGATGTTTATATAGACAATGGAGAAACATAGGCACAGTGGCATATCTTATGTCATAAGAAGTTCCTAGTCTGGACACAGGTAAGAACAGGATTTTTCACAACTGAAAAAGGTGGTGAACTTTGCAAAATCACAATTTTCATTTTAAATACCTTTTGGTTTGTATTATAAACTATTTTTGTGTTTTATTTTTTAAATTATGTTTATTGGTTACATTATGAATACACATGATAATCACATTCAACATTAAGAGTTTGTACCAGAATATGACATGACTTGATTCTCATTTTTTCCCTTCCCCCCTACTCTGCATTCCCCCACCTATTTTTGTGTTTTAAAGAAAAAAAATTATTGAACTATAATTGACACAAAAAGCTATCATATCTATCATTTGCTTAGCTTAGTTTGGTTATAATCATATACCCTAGAAACCAGCACCACAGTCAAAGTTCCAGACATACCCATCTGATCAACAGGTATCTTGTAAAGTTGCTATTTGACTTTCTTTTGGTAGCCTTCCATTCAGGCCCTCGGAGGCGCTCTTCAAAATTGTTAGCTTTGATTCTCTGACAGAGTTGTAACTCAACTCTCCTTTGGCTTCAAGTCCTTTTTCAAACTTCTTTACTGCCTCCTGTATTCTTAGCTCTCTTTTATCTTAAAAACCTCCTTGGCCAATTTCATTTTATTTATTTATTTTTTAAACTTTCTTTTTTAAAGTTTTTTTGAGACAGGGTCTCGCTTTGTGGTTCAGGCTGGCCCTGAGCTCAGCCTCCAACTCGCGTCACAGCAATCCTCGTGCCTCTGCCTTCCGAGTGCTGGAATTACAGGCATGAGCCACCACACCCGGCACTGTGGTATGTGGCACTGATCGCTGCTGGGGTGAGTCTCGACACTCAGTATTGTTATGTGGTTACCCGGGAACAAACCTGGGTCATTGCACTTGCAAGACAGGTGCTGGAACCACTGAGCTATATTCCAGGTCCTCTTTTGCCAATTTCATTAGCTTCTGTTGTTTCACCTCTGTGCACGTAGCTTTGACTTATGAATATGTATCTATGGCTGAGTCTCTATTGATACTACAAAAAAATATTTTCAGCTCTCATTGGACGAGTCCTTCCAGAGTGTCACTTAGAACAAAAAATATGAAACTAACTTTCTATCTATTATTGTTTGGATCTGAAACACACTCAAAACATTTTATGTGTTTAGAAGGTGGTTGGATCATGGACACTGTTGTTGACTTGGGGTTGAGTTGGAGCCTGGTGGGAGATGGGTCACTGGAGACATGACCTGGGAGGATTTAATCTTGTCCCTGTCTCCTCCTTTCTTTCTTACCTTACTGACCGCTACAATACAAGCCATTTTTCTTCTACCATTCACCTCTGTTATTTTGCTTCTGAACCTGCCAATCTAAAACTTTGGATGGAAACTTGTGAAACTGTAAGGCAAAATAAACCTTTTCTCCCTTAAGTCTTCTCAAGTATTTTGTTGTAGTAATGAGTAAAGTGACTGAGATCTTATCTTTCCCACTCTAATTTTTTCTATTCATCTAATTCAGAGATGGCAAACATTTTAGAGCATTCGATGGTAAAAAAATGGCCCATTGTGGCACAGGTGCCACAGGTTCGACATTAGTGGCTTAACTCTCAACCTTTATATTTATTCAAAAAGTAAGGAAACAAATTTTATGTATATGGGGAGGGGGTAGTAAGGTGGGTAGGGCTATAGGAAAAAAATGAGAATTAAGTTGTATCTTATACTGGTACAAATGCCCATTATGGAGTGCAATTATGATATGTATATGTAATGTACCAATAAAGATAAACAACAACAACAACAACAACAAATACCAAAAACTGCAACCTAGACTTCATCATTTGTCTCTGTCTTTTCTTAACTTTAACTTTGTGCACTCCGCATTGCTTTTTTCTCTACATTTGATTGTGACTACCTGTACTAGGAGCTGCATTATTCTCTTAAAGCTTTATTGTGACCTCCAAAAACAATTTTGTTGCCATAATTTAGTCTTGAACAAGCTGTATATCTGATCAAGTCACTTTCCTGGGTAAAAATATTTTAATGGCTCTTTGTCTTGTATACAATAAAAGCTCATGCTAGAAATATGAATATGGATCCTTTGCTCCTCCCCCGACAGGCTGTGCCCTTCTTTTCTCACTCCATTAACTATCCCTCCACATACTGCCTTGTGTGTTTTACTACCTACAGACACACTTTTGCTCAAGTCTTGAAAATATTCTCGTGATTTTTCCTGCTTGGCTGGCAAACTCATTTATATCCTTTAATATGTCTAGCAAAGTTTACTTCTTTCTGAAATTGTTTTTGATGTCCTTGTCAATCTAGATGCTCTTCTCTCTTTCCTGTAGGCACCAGTCATGGAATTTTCCCTCTTTTAGGGGTTGTTTATGAGTACACTGAAAAATCATTATGGAATAAGTATTCTTTATTTTCCTAATCTACATTTTAAATAAATGAATACATGCAAGTTTGTGTTTATTTGCTTTTTAAACAGTGAATTGCTAGTGTATCATTACAAAGCTAACTTGTTCCTACACTTTTGTTAGTTACATCATCTAAATGCAAAATATTTTCATATATTTCAGAAATTTAAGGACAGAACACCAAATGCCATAGGTTTTTGTTTTTAATTCTCTCTCAGTTTCTTATTGTCTTCCTTTCAAAAATATTTCTTAAAAATATCTTCATTTTATGACATGGAATTTAAAATTTCATAGAACTGTAAGATCTGATTCATATAAGAAGCAAAAAACAGCAAATAATGATGAAAGAAATAAGTTCTGCACAAAGATGACTATTTTAGTATGTGGCTAATATTATGAGGGTACTATTTAAGAGTTAGATGAATTTAGAAGTCACCTGTTTTTAGACCAGTTTTCATAGAAATACTGACATTGCATGACCCCTACCACTTCCACAGGGTGTCCTCAGCTGCAGAGTGATGGGAAGGTGTGATGTCCAGGGAAGTCATACAAGAGAAAATAGAAAGAAAATGTCAAAGTGCATCAGTAAATCTACAATCTACAACATTCCATTTATCAAACTTTTGCAAACTAAGTAAGACAGGAGAACTCAAAGCCAGAAAAGATAAGAGGATCAAGTCTGAGTAATCCAGGGCTGTGAAATTTTAGACACAGCAAAATGACACCATAAATTTATCTTTTACAGCCCTAATTATACTGGTTGTTTATAATATACTTCAGAGGATGTTAAAATCAATTAGAAACTATCAAAGTAATCTAGAATAGAAAGTTAAAAATAGCTATGCTAAGGTTTCTAAATATAAAGATAAATTACATAAACATAGAAATTAGCTTTAAAATATTAACTTGCATAAAACTGAAAAAAAGAAAAGTTTTAACCTTGCAATGCTCACAGAGTAAAAGTTAAATATATGTAGTCTTCCAAGGTTATTTAATTTAAAACATATTGTTTCTACTGTAGTCCTATAGGTCTGCAAGCTTTCTCTTTAATAACTACCATTAACCACAAAATATCATGCTTGGAGAGGAAAATTCTTTATATCATGATAGTAGCTAAGATAAAATTTTCCACAAGCAAAAGAGCCTGACAATAATATCATTTGCTTAGCTCAACCATTTTTTTTAACCAATTTCTTTGACTGATAAAATATTTTCCTTCATATTTAGAGAAAATAAAAAGTGACAGTATATTCTCAATGCTTGGAGTTAAGGAGCTCACTAGGTCCTAGTTCTGTGATACTGGATGTCTTTTACCACAATATATGATGTGATTAAGATTTTCCAGGAAAAGTTAACACCATCACCCTTCTTTCTAAGCATTTTATTCCAGACTTCATGAAAAAGCTTAGCTCTTGACAAGCATATGTAATATCTAGAAGGGAAATAAATTTAATTTGTAACTTTTCATTAGTATAACCACTGTATTTTCTCCAATTGAAAATGACAAAATATTCATGAGTCTAATATAAAACAATATATTTTTTCCTCAAGTTAGCCTTAAACTGAGAATGTTGTTCATATATTCAACATAAGCCACAACAACATAAACAATTCCTTCCTGGAATTGCTTGACAGTTCAGAAATTAATGTTGCCTTACTCAAGAACAGAAACTTTAAATTCTATAAGAGGATTAAAAGCACAAATACCTGAAAAGTGTTTAGAATAGTCACTGGCACACAAAAGCAAGGTAGAAGAATTTGCTGTTATCCCCAGCATTATTAATAAAAAGAAACCATTTGTATTTCTTCACAGACTTTAGAAAAATCACCCATCATGTTCTGTTTACATGGAATTAAAATACTGGAGAAATAAATTCTGGGTCAAAAGCCACTGTTACCAAAGTAAATTAATCATATTCAATTAAACTATCCTTGGCATAATTTCCAGCTTTACAGGATAGATTTGGAGGTGATTTAAAAGTAAATGTAGGGCAACAGCTTCATTGACTTCATTGGCAAAGGACAAAGGTAACTAATCCAGAAAAAAAATATATAAAATTTATACTTGTGATTATTCTATGTTTCTTACTGCCTTTGTTGTTAATATTCAGTATAATTTTATTTTGGCCCAGTGAAAGAAGTTACTTCATGTATTTTGGGAAAAATGAATGTCTCAGGTTTGTAATATGCCTCTGCAAAACTCTAATGTCAATCAAACTGTGACTGCATATGGAGATAAGGCTTTAAAAACAGTCACCAAAGATCAAATGAGGTCTTTTAGTTTAGACTTAATCTAGTGTGGCTGATCAATCACCTTACAAGAAAAGGTTAAGACATAGAAATATACATTGAAAATTCACATAAAAACACAGGAAAAGATGTTCATCGCAAGAACCCTCGGTTACCTTATTTTTGACAAAGGAGTCAAGCATCTTCCCTGGAAGAAAGACTGCCTCTCTAGTAAATGGTTCTGGGAAAATTGCCTTTCCACATGTGGAAGATTGGACCTAGACCTGTATTTCTCAACCTGCACTAAAGTAAAATAAAAATTAATCGAAGGTCTAAATATAAAAACAGAAACATATCTGCTGAAAAATAGAATAGGTAAAACTGTTGAAGATATAGATTTAGGCAAAGACTTTTTTAACAAAATCCTGCTTTTACAGGAATTATTACAAAGAATCAACAACTGGGATTTCCTTTTATTAAAAAAGATTTTACACAGAACAAAGCATGCCACTAGCAAAGAGAAGAGATAATCCATAGGTTGGGAAACACTTTTTACCAGCGACTCCTCACAGAATTAGAATATATGTAAAGCTCAAAAAAAATTAGAAGCCCCCAAATTCACAGACCCAATCCAAAAATGGCCATCCGATGAAGTATAATGAGCAAGTAAATATATGAAAGCAACATCACTTGTCATTTGATATATGTACATTAGAACAACATTGAGATTTCGTCTCACTCCAGAAAGAATGGCCATCATCAAAAATCAACCAATAATAAATGTTCATTAAGCTACTGGGTAAAAGTAACACTTCTCCACTGTAACACTTCAATGCTGGTAGAGTGTAAATTGGTGCAATCACTAAGAAAACCATTACAGAAATTCTTCAAAAACTTAAAATTATGATTCCATTTGACTCCACTGTTCCCCTACCATATTCCATGTGGTATTAAAATCTTTATACCACAATGATATTTGCATATTCATATTAATGGTAGCACAACTTATAATATCTAAATCTTAGAAACCACACATATGCTCATCAACTGATGAATGGATGAAGAAAATATGATATTTATATCCTGTGGAGTATTACTTTGTCTTAAAATGGATAAATTTTAGTCATTTGTAGGTAAACAGATGCACCTTGAGTCCATAATTTTGAGTGAACTAAACAAGACACACAAGTATAGATATCATATTGTATCTCTTGTATGAGAAACCTAAAGGACAGATGGAAATAATATTCTAATCTACTTTGAGTTTAATGTGAATAAGAGATTGATACAGAACAAAATAAATCCCTAGAAAAGAAAATTCCATGAGTTCAAGAAACGTGAAATAAAGACTCCTTACCCCAGCTTTCCAAATGCTAAGCATGCAGAGTAATGCAGGTAAGTAAATTTCATACCAACTTGTGACTTTCAGATACAATGATTATTATATATTTTTCTACACTTACCTTAAAGGAATATATACAATTTATACATCCAACTGAAAATCAACTCTCAAGTGCAGCAAAACTGCATGTAGATATTCCTTCTATAAATATGTTGAAAAATTAACCCTTAAAGTCATAAATTAATGATACATGGAAGCATGGCCTTTGAGAGGAATTTAGCATTAGATGATCCCATAAGAGTAAGACATCTCATAATGGCATCAGAGAATTTATGAAAAAAGGGATAGCTAGCAAATTCATAAGCTTGCTGCATTTTATACTCCACAGCATCAGGTGCAATAAAGAGAATCTGACCAGACACTGAGCACATGATGCCAAGTTCCCGGACTTTCAGAACAACAGTATTTAGTGGATACAGTTTTGACAACTGAGAATGGACTATGATATATATTGCACATGGTGCACAGCAAAACCAGTCACCAGGGAGTGATGTAAGCAATGCCAAAGGCAGATACTTGTTGCTCTTTGCATCAACCAGAACAAAATATTTTGAGTAAGAACCTGAACCTGAATTCAAAAATAGAAATAAAAGAGTAAACTTTGTGGTTTCAGAGAGCTTTATAATCTCAGGCACATATGCATCAGAACTTCAGAACAATGAAGACATATTGCTTCTCCTGTTGACTATGACCTAGTCAGCTCCCTGTTCTCTGTATGTCAAAGTACATCCCTCCCAAATCCCAGAATTTACAAATCAGAGGCTGAAGTAAAGGCCTTTACTTAGTAAAGGCTAAGTAATCTTAGATTACTGTAACCCTGAACAACTTTAATTGTTTTCTCTGTTGAAGCTTCATTTCCAGGTCACTTTGTCAGTTGTGGGCAATTCCAGTACTCCAGACCAAGTAGTTATACGGTATTAATCCTCAAGTTCTAGAGTACATTTTAGTGAAAAACTTAACAAAATTTTCTATTATCAATAAATTTCATGTATACTTTCCGCCCATTAATACCACTTCTCTACCAGAATGCATGAGTCCTAATCTAACATTCATTTGACAGCATCTTTACAATCTACAAACATAATGTCTTTCCGTTATAATTATGAATAAAGTTAGAGGTACATAAAGTGGAACATGAGACTATATCCTTTTGAGTTTATGAATGCCACAATTTGGGGCTTGATTTTAGAGAGGTGGAAAATACATTAAAGGTCTATACACAAGGGAACTGCAATTTCAAACCAACTTTCAAAAATCTCACTCCATTTGTGTGGATATTGAGGTATTTACAGAGATCCATGCCAAGGCCATTACTTGGGAAGGTTATGAAGGTGAAATGAATGGAATTTGTGTCACAGAAGAAAATGAAAAGGAGAAGCAGAAATATTAAAGATAACTTTCAAAAAATAATTTAGGTTTATTGAGTATGGCCAGCAGTGAGAGAGAATATAAAGAACTTCCAGAACAAATCTAACTGTATGGGGTTGTGACCATATGGAGAACATCCTTCCCTTTGTATACCCTCTTCAATCACAGCTTGTGTTTAGATGCCCCCTCTCCCACCAACATAGTCATAGTGGGCTTTTTCAGATGTGGCAGGATCTAGAATGTGTGATTTTGGGATCATTCATGGTACAATACTAGGATAAAGGGCAATGAGATTAAGAGTGTGAGCACCACCAGCACTAAGTAACCTTGATAAGATATAAGCGATAGAAAAAGCTGTGGTCCTCCTTTGATGCTTTTTTATCTTCTGTGCACCATGAACTGTTTCTCCTCTGTGATACCACTGTGCCTTGAAACCAGCCAGTTTTGGACTGAAACCTCAACAAACTGAACTAAATAAACCTCTCCTCCCTTCACTTGGGGGTTATTGGATATTTTGTCTCACAAGGAGAAAAGTAACTAAGACAACTTCCTACTTTGAGTCCTTGTTCAAAATGCTTTTATGTCATTCATAGAATGTCTAGTTGCTACATTTTTATTAACCTACAAATCATCACCAAGGGAGATTTGATAAATTATATCCAGTGATATAGAAACAGAGGTATCAGTGAGTGGTGGGCAAGGTGATGTTGCCCAATGTATCATTGCCAGGAATGCATATCTGACACACTGAGTTAGATTATATTGACCTGATGATTTTTTATAATACAGCATAGACTCAGAATGAAGTCATTTGCAGTTTTTCATGAGAATTAGAGTTATGATAGTCTTAAAATTAATATATTCTAGGAAATAATTTATAAACATGCTTTTGCATGATGAGAACTTAACACAGTCAAAGAATTTTTAGACATTCAACTGAGACTTATTTTAGCCAGAAACTATTAGTGTCAGTCTTATGGTTTCCCACAAAGTAGATAAAATTACTTTTTCAGTTAATCTTCTGTGTGTGTGTGTGTGTGTGTGCGTGCATGCGTATGTATGTGTATGTGCATGTGTATGTATATATATATATATATATATGGAGAGAGAGAGAGAGAGAGAGAGAGCATATCATCCAAGTAAATTGTTTAGGTTTAATTTTATTATCTTGCTTTCATTCAGCTTTTCAGAACATTCGTGCTAACTCGGTATTATTCTTAGCTCTCAGTAATGTTGGTATTGCAATAAAATTCTCTGGGGATTGTTACAAATTTCTAACAGGTGAGAGCCACTTGAGGCCACATGTTACAGGCTCAGTGAATCTAATAATTTCTTTCAACAAAACAAGACCTACCCTGGCCTCATTTGTGCAAAATTCCTCTCTCTCTTCTGGCATTGTAGTTTGTTTTGATGTTTAGAAATGGGCACAGTTAAACTATTGCTGCATTGTCAAGAATTTAAAGAAGCAAGTCATAACCCTGTACAAAGAGAAATGTGAGGCAGTCATCTAAATTCTACCAAAACTTTGGGAACAAATGTATTTTTAGAGCAGAAATCACCCACACTCTTGATTAACAAATGAAGTCTTGTACAGGGTATATTCTTAGCACAAATATTAAAGAAAAAGAAGCTGCTGAGAGATTCATGAGAAATACCACTGCTCACTGCAGCTTTCTCCATTCCCTAGGGATCAAAAGTACACCAGGAAGAGACTTGCAAACCGAAGTAATTACACATATGCTGTGCTTTATCAGTGAAGTTGCTATTATCTTCTAAAGTTCAGTTTACTTCTATGTAAATATTTTGTGAAGGGCTTATATTTTATGTAAGTGTGTTAAAGTGAGCAGGTATTTGTTTTTCACCAGTGGAGAATGTTATTAATGGAATGTTATTAATGGAATATTTTTTCTCTGAATTAGGTGTTAATTGTGACAGCAATGTTCCAACTAGGAAAACCCATGATTAAAGATAACATGTTGATATTCAGACATAAATGCTGCTGGTTCTTCTCTACATTGATGCAGATATTCTGTCATGGAGGGAAGAATGGAGTTTCCAGGGTCTGTTCTATCACTCAGTGGGCTTTGTGCTTTCTCTGGCTTTGCCCTTTGGTTGTCCAGTCATTTGTTTTCTCAGAATCTTCATCTTGGAATTGAGCTGAGTTCACTGGCTATTTCCTCAATTTTAAACAAAACATAATACTTCCTCTTTTCTCTATTAACTTTCATATTGCTCTTTTCTAGAAAAGCTGGAGGTATAGCACACAATCCAAAGAAGTGAATTCTTATATTTCTGGTTGTGAGAGGAAGCTGACTTGAATGTTTTTGTTGTATCAGTGGCTAATATTGTTATATAAAGAATAATGCATAATCTCTGGAACACTGACCACAAAGCAGAACAAGAGAAATTCCCTTCAGACCTGTAGGCCTCTACTTTGTGGAACTTCTCTCTCTCTCTCTCTCTCTCTCTCTCTCTTTTTTTTTTTTTTTTTTTTTTTTTGGTTTTTTTGAGACAGGGTCTCTCTTTGTGGTTCAGGCTGGCCCTGAGCTCAGCCTCAAACTCATATCACAGCAATTCTCCTGCCTCTGCCTCCCGAGTGCTGGGATTATAGGCAGGAGCCACCATGCCAGGCACTGGGGAATGTGGTACTGGTTGCTGCTGGGCGTGAGTCTCCACGCCCACTATGATATGTGGCTACCAGGGATTGAACCCGGGTCCTTGTGTTTGCAAAACAGGCGCTGGCACCACTGAGCTAAATCCCCAGCCCAGAATTTCTCTTATTATCTTGCTAGAAATAGTCAAATGAGGTCTGGCTCTAATGCTCCACTCCCTGGCTCCTTTCAAGATCCCGATCCTTTCAAGATCAGCAAGTAACAGCAACATTAGCCTTCCATTACATGTGTCATCATTTAATGTTCACAAACATCTCTTTTCATATTCATGGATGATATTTACACTAATTTTTGAAATGTAAAAGTATCTCAAACATCTTGACTTAAAACAATGGGACTTTTTTTTTTTTTTTTCTCTCACAATGCTGTAGTTCAAATATCCACCATTAGGGCATCTGCAGCATCACATTTTTTAAAATCCAAATCTATATTGTGCATTACAAATATACATCATCATCACATTCAACAAAGAATGTGATAGTAATAAAAATATATTTTCTACAGAAGCTCAGATGAAAAATCTGTCCCATGGCTCTTCCAGCCCCCAGTGACACTGCCAGTACCTGGACAATGGCTGCCTGAGTCCCTGGGCCATTCTCACATCACTTTTTCCTCTATGTGTCTTTCCTTGGTCTCTGCTTATTATTTAAAAATTGACACATGCAATTTCAGTTACGACCTTCCTGGAAAGTCTAAAGTATGTTCCCCTTCTTAAGACCTTCAATCATGTCACTCTGCTGTGAAAGATAATATTTAATTGCTTGTTATATTGTTGGGTTTTTCCCTCCATTGGGAAGGAGACCCAAAGAAGATGGTGAACAGACAACTGTTTTACCAACTGATGGCTGATAGCTAGGTTTATTTGAGTTACTCAAGCTTATGTAGTATGTATGCAGAGGTGGGGCCACAATAGCTGCCCTCAATTAGCACAAAATAAACTAAAAGAGGGAAGCACAGAGAACACGACCCACACATCTCCACAAGCCACTTTTGGTTAGGGTCCCAGCATTCTAGGATGAGCTGTGCAGCTGCCATGAGTTCTCAAGTGACCCTATCATTATATTAGGTAATTTTCACAGCTGTTGGGTATTAGCACACAAACATATCTTTCTTGAGAAGGACACAGAGAAACTCAGTACATTATGAATATATCATTGGGGAAGATAAAGTAATTGAATTTTAGAAAGATTATTGAGCATATCCAAGACCACACAACTATTAAAATACTGAACCCAAGATTTTAATTATCTGTTTAATTTCAAGACTTAAGTGACTGGTTACTACATGTGATCCCTTCCCTCCCCTTCATTCAAGACTAATTAAATGCTCTTTGTAATATTCTCTGTACTTCCCTTTCTCAACTCTTATAACATTGTATGTGCCTGGTTCCTGGTGCATGATCTCTCATATCATGAATTTGTGGGCCAGGGATATGCTGGGTTGCAGTGGCTTCTTGGTACCTGAAAATAGCAATTCTCAGCAAACTTAGATTCATTTCTTTCATTCTGACCAAGGAAGAATAGATTTGAAGACCATAGCTTGGTCTTTTACATCTCTCCTTTCTGCTACCAAATTTAATTTTATTTAATATTTTTTTCTTGAAAGAGGCATGTTAACTATATGTATTTCATTAGAGATTTTACTATGTAGCAGTAATAATAAACTGATCTATAGAAAAACTACTCTCATATCCTCCAATAGAATTTTCTAAGAAGAATATCTGTTACTATGTTCCTTTCTCTCACTCATATAAATATTGATATTTATTATATTATGTTTTCATTGACTGTATAACTACCACACTGAACATCTTTATTGGAGATGGGATAGTTAATCTCACACTTCCAAACAGAAGAGCATAACATGTTCAAAATTATAGATTTAAAGACATTACTTAGGCTGATGTCATTAAGAGTCCGTTTCTCAAACAAATTTTATTTGAATATATAGGATGATGAAGAGAAAAAATGATATTTAACAGAACAAAATACACATGAACTCTACTACTGTCTTTTGTTTTAAAAAACTGGCATTTAAGCTACTTTGTTTTGTAACCTGGAAATGACATTCACACTTCCTTGACAAATCAAAATATTAGAGAAATGGATGAAAAGGTAGCAGGTATGCTTGGAGCATAATCATACTCAGTGCACTGCTTCTCAAAGATATATTCACACAATTAAAAATTATAGACTATAATCCCATTTTTGTAATGAAAACCATAATTATTTGGAAGTAAGTTGTAATAGCCTCCATGTATACCAGTTGTAATAATGTATGAAATCTCAAACTATAGACAAAATAGGCTTTAAGGTATAAACAGATGGTAAAACAAGAACATATTACAACAGGTAGACTTTATATTAACCAGGCATATTTTCTTTAAAATCTTTTTTTAAAAAGTACATTTATCATGATTATTCAAAACTTACATGTGTAATGAACATTTTTTTTTTTTTTTTTTTTTGAGACAGGGTTTCACTTTGTAGTTCAGGTTAGTCCTGAGCTCAGCCTCGGATGTCATTGCAGTATGTGGTCACTAGAGATTGAACCCAGGACCTTGGCCTTGCAAGAAAGATGCCAGAACCACTGAGCTAAATTCCTAGCCTATAAAATACACTTTAATAGTTCTATCTATAAGACAACATATTTAGAAAGCAAAATGTTACTTATTTATAAAAGTATGCTATTTACTTTATGTAAAATAAGGAGATATTTTAAAAATATTAGTGATATTATAAAGAATCAAAAGTAAGTTCAAATTTCAAAATATATAATCCTAGGTTCTTGTTAAGTAAAGACCATGTGAGTGGGGATGAAGTGTCAGATATTGCAAAATTCACTTATAATGAAACATCTTCATTTTCTTTTTACAAGGAAGGCAGTAACAGGACTATGAGTAAGCCTTTAACAACTTCATACCTCATTATCCTGGAATATTAAAGTTGAAAGGAGGCTCTAAGATTATCCTCCCAGCTATCAGTCTAATGTTTGGCCAAAAACAGTGACTTGGAACTCCAATTTCTCAATGGTGCAACAAATGACATTAATATATGAAAGTGTCCAAGGACTGTATGATTCAATGAAATGTGATAAGAACAAAGATAGATTTATACTGTCATTCAGTATGACATCGTTAAACACCTTGTTGACTAAATCTAGAACTTACTCCACAATATTTTATTCATTTTCTTCTTATTATCTTTGCTTTATGGAAAAGAACAAAATACCTGAATTCTGTTGCCCAATGAATATTTTTTAAATGTGTCATTTATGTAAAGTAGAGTCCTACTCTGCAATAAAAAATAAATGAGTCATTTGTAGGAAAATGCAAGTCCCTGGGAACCATGGTAAGTGAAATAAATGAGACACACAAGCTTAAATATTGAATAAGTTATCTTACATTTAATATCTAAAATATAAATAAATCAAAGAATAAAATAAAATAAATATCAGAAAACAGGGAGAAAGATCTTTTGCAAAAGGGAAAAGGATCAGGAGATGGATGGAAAGGAGAGGAAAGGGGTGAAAAATAACTAATATGTCTTATGCATATATCTATTCCTCATGATGAATGTAATCATTACTATCAACTCCTTACAATGAATACAATAATTATGTACTGCTAACATGTACTAAGAAAAAAAATCTTTGAAACTGTAAGAGACCAGCTGGAAACTGCAGTGGGAAAGCTAAAAGTATATTGAATTGGCTTATGAATTAACTATTGATTAAAGTATATGTCTTTCCAAGGCTTATGTGACTTTCTAGAAGAGCCTTTGGCTGGTAAATGGAAACAGAACTCCCTATGCCAGTGGTCACAATAGAGAGCTCAATGATCAGTGATATTCTGGTGTCTCTAATAGCAACATGACACCGCAAATAAGGATTTATGACTCTTGTACAACTTTTCTCCCAGAACAAATGTTACCAAAAGAAAATACAGGTTGCTCATTAAATATGGCCTATCTTTCATAGCAATGATCTTTCCTCCCTTTGTACTTGACTGGCTTTCATCAGTGCATTAGTTTCCCTGTTCCCTACATCTACTTTTATGCTGCTTGCTATGTCATATAACCAAAAAATATTGGCAAGTCTGAAGTCTCATGGTCTTAGTTTGGTAAGAGTTTGGGCCATCATGGACTCCCGTTAAAATAGTCTTTTCTCTTTTTCTGTCTTTGTCTTATCTGCCTTACTGTCCCTTCTTTCAGTCAGGGAGTCAAGCACCCCCCCCCCATATGAGAACAGCAAACAAAGTATTATGTATTATGCAAAGTGATGGGGACTCTTTAAGAAAACTCTAGTGTCATCACTAAGTGACTACTCTAAGGACTTCTGAATCTAAATCTCTGTTTTCTAGATCATTACAACTCCCCAGAGTAGTCCCTGCATGAGCAGTTTCAGCATCCTTAAGAAACTGTACTAAACGAAAAACCTTTTAAGAGCACCTATAAGCTATCTGACTCAGAAACTAGACTTTAACGAGATCAGCAGGTGATCTGCAGGCACTTAAGAAACCACGCACTGAAAGAGGTAACACCATGGTATCTTGGTTCTCAGTATTAACTGGTGCCAGAAAGTGTGACAAGTACCATAAAGGAAGTGTCAAACAAATTATTTTAGCTTGAAAGGGTAGCAAATCATGACAGTAGACCCTGGCAAGTGCCAGCTTCCATGGAGTGTACAAACAGGGCTATAAAATGCATTGAGTAACAAATCCAATGCCTTTCAATATAATCATTAACCAAGGTGTGATTATATAAGAAATTAATCTTAGCTGACAGAGACATATGTCATCTGTTAACTCTGCTTAGAGGACTGGTAACCGTAGCATGGTAGAATCTATGGGAGCTTCATGGTTGTAAGGTTTTAAGCTATCTACTGCACTTTTGCCATTCTGCTGTGGATTATGTATATTGTTTCTAGAATAAGGGGAATGGGTTGCATGAACCCTTATTGTGGTCTAGCCTTGAATTCTTAGGATTGCTGTGTTAGTTGGAAACTCAATGTTATCTTAAATGGCTACAATCACATAATGGGTTTCAATTTCTTTCTTTTCTTGAGGGAATTGGGAAAGGTTGAAAGTTCAGCTTTCATTTACACACACAATTTAAACTGAACACTCCACAGACTATTGGTTTTAAGGAGAAGTGTTTCTCAAGCATTGCAGATAAAATTGAATACTCTTGGTAAATATAAATTCAGAACATTGATGAATTCTTTTATATGCATTAATCAGTTATAAGCCTAAAATAGTTCTGTTAGCACACTTTCATTTCTGAATATTTTATGGCAATTTTTACATATAATTTCCAAATTAACTACACAGAAATATTTTCATGCAGCTCTAAAATGTATTATAAAAGGTAAGTGTTGAATATTTTCTTTAAAATAAAGCACATTGTCTTATGTTAAATATTCATTGAAGAAGTAATCAATTCTAGGGAAATAACTATCTCAGTTAATTGCAAATGTTACACCATTGAGAATTTAATTTGCAAATCTATCATTATATGTAATTAAACATTTTAAGTATCTTGTTTCATCTACGAGTTCCCATTTCTTAGCATAGTACTTGAGGTTACATTTATAGCAATGTAAATAAAGACCCACAAATGCACTTCTTCCCTTCGTGTAGAAATACATCATGTTATTGGTATTTTTGTTATTGAAATGAAAAATGAGTTTTACACTTGTAGTGCTTGAAGTGGTGACCACTCAGTGAATAAAAGGTGGACACCATCAAGATGGTTAACTGACAATTACATAAATTGATGGTTATGCAACTGTAACTTTAGAAAACATGTAACAAACAGGACATTTGTAGATGAATGTATTCTCATGCAAATTGTCTAGGAGCCAGTAGGATAGATGTGATTGCACCTTGAAATCATAGCAAAATTTGTTTTTTTTTTCTCTTTCATTATCTGTTTGTACCAGTAAGCAGAATGTTTCTTCTCACTCCCCAATTTTCCATACTTTAAACTTACTTAATCCACAGTTTATTAGGTACTGAGGAAGAGAAGAAGAAAAATAGTACTGTCATAAAATGAAAAATAAATGGTACATAAACATTATCTTTTATGGAAAATTTGTTGTTCATAAAACTACTTTGGACATGCCTCATATTTGGCCATTTTGAAGAAGGAATAATTCCAGTTAATAATAAGAAGGACAAATTAACATTGGAAATTTCTCAGAGGATGCAAATAATTATTCATTTTTTTCAAACAGAATAGTAAAATAGAGTGAAATAAAGTCTCCACTGAAACAAAAGAGACACAGGAAATGCAATCTAACACACATATTTGCATATGACAGTGGTGATATTCCTAACAATCAATTTTAAGTTTAGAACTCCAAGAAATTCAATCAAGTGAAAAAGTGAGGATATACTACGAGGGACAGTTCATAAAATGCACATTCTAGAATTATTTAATAACAGGTTAAACTTATTACTAACAATGTTTGTCCATTATTAGTATGATTATAATGAGATATTCAGTAAAAACTTCTACTATTGATGCTAATAAATGTGTTAATGAACAATATAGATTAAAATCAGTTGAAAATAAGTTGAAGTTCTAATTTTTAGCATTGTTAAAAGTGATGTTATTTAAAAATTGACCTTTTACATTTAAAATAAAGTCATTAGGTCAGATTTTAAGCCAATATTATTAGTGTCCACAACAATAATACTGAAGGGGAATACTGAAGCTTGGGAGTATTGGTAAAATATTTGCCTTGTATAAACAAAGTGTTGGATTTGACCCCTCAACACTCCTCAAAAAAGACAGGGAAGTGGAGATTTGGACATAGAGACACATATGAATGGAGAGAGGTAATGTCAAGATATTCACAAAGAACAACATCCTATGAAGTAGGCAACAAAGTCCAGGGTGAATGATCTAGGAGCAAAAGAACATCAGAGATTTCCAGCACAACACCAGACACCAGGAGAGAGGCAGGCACAAGCCATTAAAAGGAACTAAGTTCATGGCACCCTGGAAATTAAACTCCCCAGAATTGTGAAATGACAAATTTATCCTGTTTAAATCACACAGTTTGTAGTTCTTTGTTGTGATGGCCCCAAGAAACAAGTACAGATGGATTTTTGACGGACAAGACTGTATTGGAGCATTAAGCTAGATCTTTGACAAACAGTAAATACTGAAATGCCAACTTGTGAGTGAAAATATATATCAATTCAGAAATATGTGAGAATTGCTTTGGAATATATATGACCAAGGAAAGGTAACTGTCCCTGACTCAGAAAGATTTGTCAGAGGCTTCATAAACTCTCCTGAGGTAGTATGAAAATAAGTGAATCTATTAAGTCCATTGGATGGGACTTTATTTAGTGTTCCAAAATCTCAGTAATTTTAAAGGTTCAGTATGTTCAATATACCTTTGGCAGTGAAGGTCCTATAAGTATCTTTTTCTGTTGTACTAAAAATTATCTATAAGCCAGCACTGAAGGGATGATCTCAAGTTCAAAGTCATCCTAGGGAAACCATCTCTCAAAAAATAATGTATAAAGAGCTGGGGATATAGCTTGGAGCAGAGAACTTTATGGTGTCCAGTGGCATCCTCAGTAACACAGAAATAAAATCCCATGAATTCAACATTTTAGAAACAATAGGTCACATCATATTTCAATAAGAGAGAGGCTTCTAAAATGAATGGCACATTGTACCAGACAGAGGGCTATCTGTTCTCATGAAGCAATCTCTGTTAGGTAAAGTAGAGGGACCCTTGGCCCAGGTCTCTTCAGTCCTACACAAAGATCTACAGTGAAGCTAACACTTTCCTTGACTTTGAGAGAGGTTGTGGGTATTCTGGGGACACATGCCAACACTGAATCACTATCCCTGGAAGAATCACTATCCCTGGAAGTGATACAATTCACATCTAACCGTAAATCATTACCAGGAGTAATTGTGTGTACCCATCTAAACATGAAGTGCAGGAAAATACACTTCTACCAGATGCTTACAAAGAAGAGACTGGGAATATTTGATGCATAGCACTAATAGCTCTCAAAATGATTTCATCTCATTTTCATGCATTTCTGAGTTTCACACTTCTGACAACCAGACAAGTTTGCAGAGTTGAAAAATGATGTTGTTGAGATGTGGACTGTGATCTGCTTAATGCAAAAACTTCTACTAGTGAAGCTGTGTGTTTCTAATTTTTCCCACCTCTGAGCTTTTCTATGAAACCTGAATTGTACTTGTAGTAGAAAGGGAAAAGAAACAAAAGATACAGAGAAAAATAAGCTGAGTGAGTTAGTGAAAAAAATAAAAGAAATTTTCTATCTACTAGTGGTTTGCTGCTTTGTTTTAAGATTCCATTTGGTTTAGTCAACATGTGAAATATTTAAAATATGTTTGATACTTCATGTATTGAACATAATTCATTTTTTAAAAATTCTTCCCAAGCGAATATTTCTCCCCCTAAAATTACATCCTGTGTCCCACAATATTACATGATAACATTGCTTCTTCCTGTAAAATAAATGACTCCTTGCAGAACTACTTTCAGGTGAGATCACATTAGAACTCATAAGCAGAGCCATGTGGGGGGTATGCACAAATGAGATCTCAAAGGAAAATCGAGATGCTGCAAGGAAGTACTTTCACAGACTCAATAAATAACATTTGGAAGTGGTTAAATAACAACAGAAAGAATACTTCACCCTTAGGAAGCTGTTAAAATTCAGCATCATGTTGCTTACTGTAAATGAATGGAACCAGAACTCTGGATTGTAATAATCTTTGTGTCTGTTCTTATTTTTGTAAGTTATAAAAGCTGCAGGAACTAGCAAGGTTTAAAAATAACAACAGAATATCATTATTTTGGTTTGCACTAATTTCTTTAAAACATTACAGGTCTATTTTTCTCTTCAGGATTTCTTCCTTTTCTGTTTGCTAGTACAGAATTTCTCTCATTCTGTCTCACAGTTGGCAAGTGAATTAACACTAGAATATATACACTGCAGATTGCTCTTACTATTAAACCATATAAATGCATCAATTAAATCAATGTTATGTGGGGACAATTTTTAAGCCATGCCTTGCAAAAGCATTTAGAATATTTCTTAAAATGCTTCAATATAGAAATGAGAAGATCCAATTCATGAGGTTTGTGTTCTATACAAGAAGATCTTTATCAAATTACAATTGTCCAATAACACAGAAGCATTTTTGTAGATAGTAATGAGCTCAAGTCTTAAACAGAAATTTGAACTTCCCTGTAAAGTTGTGAAGAAGAAATTGTGACAAAAAATGCACTAGATGATGTTTGTTTCATGATAAGATACCACAGTTCCAATAATAATAATAAATGCACTGATCTTATATATGATCCTTCAGGACTTCTTAGCACTGCTCATGACTGCACAGCCTGACCAGACCAGGGAAGTCCTAGTTCATCTCAGTAAATTCTAAAGAGCAAAGATGCATCCTCACTGATGTTATGAAGAGGGAGTATTAGTAGATTTTAGTTGGGACAGTGTCTGGGGAAACACTGATGCTTAAATAGAGCCTGGAACACTCCCAGTCTCTTCAGTAGAACACAATAAAATTGCAAAAATAAAAGTGCTCAGGGCTTGGAGAAGAGGATGCCCCAGTGAATGAGTAAAGGTAGAAGGTGGAGGAATAAATAGATTCCTAAAATGGGAAGAATGACATCTTGCTGTCAGGTTGAACCCTATCATCAGGCAAGGGCTTTCTAGAGAACAATGAACAAAATGTTAAAAACCCATTTTCTCAGACTAAGCTCAGACCAGCTCCCTGGTAAGGAAAGAAAGGGACATTGGTGTTATGATGGTGACTTTGAACCTCTCAGACACTTACCTCATGCCCTACTGAGCCTGAAAGACTAAATTAAGTCCATTAAATACTTAAGTTTTAAGAGCTTCCTAAGTTTTATCCTCTCAGTATGTAGATTGCAGTGGTGTCCTCCAGAAAACTCCGTAAGTAATTTCTAGGGCACTCAGATACACAAAGTACGTGAATGTATTGTTATTATTCACAATTTAAAGTACCTAAGTACCTCTTAAATAAATGCATTTACACTCTGGCATTTTAAAAACAGCTTATTTAGATAAAAAGTACTTATCATAATTCAAGAAGCAGATTCATAAGAGCTATAAATGTAAGGAGAAAATAGTCTAGTAAAGGACAAAAGGAAACCCCAGCATATCATTAATAAATTGCATAGTGCCTTCCATTTCAAAGGTAAAAGCTTCAGTGAAAAAGGCCAAAATATATATAGAAAAAGAACAATTTGTACTTCATTTTAATCTAAACATTTGCATCTGATAAATTTATCTGTGTCAGCAAGAGTGTACTAGGTTAACAGAGCAAGCAGAAAAAAATTTATATGATACATGTACTAAGCCACTGTTAAGAGTTTGGGCCTCAAATGACTCCAAAAGCCATCTGTGTTTGGGCAGTGATTGGGTGATGAGGCTGCTCCAGTTGATTTGCTAGGAGGGAAACCTGGGGGGAAGTGAGTCATTATACACAAGTCCTGAGTGTTTTTCCCTTTTCTCTGTCTGCTTTCTGGTCATGGTGAGCGGATAAAGTTCTCTGTGACAGAAACTGCGACTCTGTCATCTCCATTTTAGAGCTTCCCTACCATGGACTCTGTTAGTCAGAATAAACCTTCCCACTTCAGTGTTCTAGGTGTTGGGCATTTTATTTCATTGATGAACAAATTGACTAAGGCAACACTTAAATACAATACAGATGCCTGAACTGAATTTGAATTGTTAAATATGCTTCTAATAAATCCCTTCTCTGTCTCTGTCTCTCTGCTCCTCTGTCTGTCTATCTGTTTCTCTCTCTCTCTCTTCTTTCCAGCCTTGTCTTTCTAACAAGATCTTGGTAACATGTTGGAAGAAAATGAACTTAAATTCGCTGTAATATAAAAACACTTTTCATGGGTACTAGTGTTATGGCAGATTTATGGTTGGCAGTGTTATAACTCTTAGTGGTTCTGCAAGATCAGGCCAAGAAGAATCCAGAAGGCACCTGGAGCTTAGAGATGAGTGAGTATTCCTTCTGTCTGTTGATGAGGGATTCTTCCACAAAGCTATCCACCTGGACTTGGCAAAGTGCAAGGTTCATATACATCCAGGAAAAGGTGGGGATACAAAAGTTAACTTCAGTTTTACATGATAGATTCAAAAAAAGTATATTGGACTTCATAAAGGGAAACTTACTGAGAACAAGACAGGGAAGACGGTGTTTAGGTGCAGGAGGGTGTGAGCCAGCAATGGCTCTGCCAGGTAGGCCAGTTAGCTGCAGGAGAGAAAAAGCTTTTTGCTCAGAGTTCATTTTTTTCTGGCTCACTGGGAATCTTAGTAGTGTTACTCTGGGCAGTAAACAGGTGTTGGCATCTAAAACTAAACAAGGCACTGCAGCATGCCCCTCCTTCAGTAGCCGTTATCCTGAGTCACTTATCAGTGTATCATATGCATGAGAAGTTTCCTCTTCTATGTCACTCAGTGTTAAACTCTCTGACAACCTAGTGCAGGAGTCAGATAGGACATGATAAACTCTTGGTCCAAGTGAAAAATTAGCTAGAGGAATTGTCATCCCAAACCTGGCTCAAAATGTACAGCTTATCTCTTATAATATTAAATAATATTAACAATATTAACAATTTTAAACAGTAGTAAGAATTGCTATTTTCTACAGGTACCTGTACCTTTCTAAAGACACTACCCCTTGGTCTTTCATTCATTGATCTCCATATATTTATGAAAGTTCAACTTCCATTACAGTATGTAGGAATCTAAAAAAATCCAAACATTAGTAATTTACATGTATACACAGGGACAGGTAGGCATCACTTATTTATTATTTTTGGTCACTGAGGTGTCTTCATTGCAATTACAGCACATTATGTTAAATGGAGATTGTTGAAATCAGAGTAAATTTTGAACTTTAATACAATATTTAAGGACAACAGAGAAATAATTGATACAATCATTACTGGACCTGACTCATGTCATATAGTGGTACAAATTGTCAATTTTGAGTATAATCATGGCATGTATATAAGATGTTCTTATTTCACAAAAAAAATTTAAAAAGAAAATGAGACACATCACCAGGAACAGGGCCTCACACCTGTAGTCCCAGCCACTTGTGAAACTGAGGCAGAGGGTCACTTGTGCTTAGGAAGTGAAGGTGAGCCTGGCAGCATAGCTAAACTAGTAAGACTCCATCTCAAAAAAAGAAAAAAAAAGGGGGATGGAGACAAAGGAATTGAGACAGAGAGAATATAAGAGACTATAAATCATCCTCACAACCAAACACAAGCACAGGCAGGCAAAGCATCTGTTAATTTTCCCTCTCCTAACTCATCCGGGTAGTGAAAGTATATGATTTGCAGTGTGGTAGGTGCATCATATAGACATGCACATTTTGCGGCTTTTAAGAAGAGAGTAAAAACAATTCATCTCCAATCATTTATCTGGCAGGCATTTAACAATGTTTAGTTCAGAATTCTATACTCTAGTTCAGTGAAGCCTGAAGTCACAAAGTATTATTTCCCATTTAGCTCATATGTTTTCATTATGCTTCACTGTACTGCTAAATAGATCAGAGTGTAAACTATCAGTGCTAAGTAGGAAGTTTTTTCTGTACAATTACAGCACATTTCATGAAGACATTCGGGGCTGTGCTAGAGCACTGCATTGTACATTTTGGAATTTTTTGTCATGGTGCTTTTTAGAGTTTCTGAGAATTAAAGAGTGTTTCACAATAGCAGTCTAGATAATGTCAGAAGAAAATGCAGTTTCATTTATAATATATTAATTACTGAAAGGTACTTTTTAAAAATAATTTGCAATAGTGCCATGCAGGCAAGGTTTCCATTCAAGAAGATCACATGTTGTTAAAATGTAATTTAATATTGCCAACAAACGCTGAGTTATTGTTCTTGAGCACTCCTTAACAGCACTGTCAGTCACTCAGTCACTAAGACTGCAGCAGGACACAAGTAAGCAATTCTAATTTGAGAAGTTGCCCTGTCTGTGAGCCACTGCAATAATTTAATATGTTGTTCGTTGAGCATCAGCAAATGAAGCAGGCTCAAGAGCAATACAATAAATGCAGTAAATTTGAAAAATAGACAGGGAATAAGGGTCAAGCTTGGAATATTTTATAGACATAGAAAATTGTACAGCTAGAACACATCCTAAAGATGTCTTAGTTTACACTTTAATTTTTCAAATATGAATTTGGGTCACATAGCTTGAATAAGCAAATAAAGTATAAAGTAAGCTTCAGGTGACCATGAAATGGAGTTAAAGAATTATTTTTTTAAAAATCCATTCTTGGAGAATCATAGATAACAGATGAATATACACTGTCCAAAATCATTTCTCAACCTGGGCTTTCATCTTGTCTGGACCAAAGTGCTACCTGATGATGGTCGTGGCAACATAAGCACAGAAACTACAGGTACCTGTACATTTACTGATACCCAATAACTAATTGTGATGACTCAGGGCAGTGGATAAAAGACATGAGAAAGCTGGATAATCTTGGAGAAAGACCAGTGATATGTTAGCAATCTTAGAAATTGGAGTAAATTTCAGGATGAATCTTATGTTTCAGGTGAGATGTGGATTGCTGAGTGCTGTCATGTTGGGACACAGCTGTGCCTGCACAGACACAAGGATAATGGACAGCAAGATGTCAAGGACTTATTTCAGTCCTTCTGGTCAATTTTACATTTGTTTGCCAGTTTTGTCCCTTGTACTTTTGTTTGTGTGTTCTCTATATTTTTAATTAAATCCAACATTAAAAAAATAAAAAATCATCTGCTTCTCACTCCCTGCTCTTTTCTATATCTTTACCTAGGATTAGATACAATTTGTATCATCTCCTCTGAGGTATAAACTTTTAGTGTCTGGGATCCTTTGCACATTTCTATTGCCTGCCTTTAGTGGAAGGCTTTTGATTTTCTGTATCCTAGTTAATGTTAAGCAGAGATAATCTATAATATCACAAGGCATACTCTAAAGATAGTTTCATACTTTGACCTTTTTTGAATAGTAGCTGTAATTTATAATAAAAGTATTGAAATTCTCCTTGTAACCAAATCTTTTAATTTTAAACTCAGTGATAGATTTCAATCTCAATAATGTTACCTGGTTTAACTAATGGAATGTAAGTATACTTGTCATAGAGAAGAGAGGCATGAACGAAGAAATGGGAAGTTCTGTTTTGTTGTGCTTGAACCTCTGTCAGTTCTACAAAAAAATGCCCACGGTGCCCTGCTGGACTGTGAAAGACACGAGCCTTTCCTTATGACAAAGTGGTGTATAAGTGGTGTGTAAACATCACCTTTTCTTTACACATTCATCTGTTGATGGTCAAATAGGCTTGCTTCCAAGATTTAGCTATCACAAAATGTGTTGCTATCAACATGGACTTTCATTTACTACTGTAATAGGATAACCTTAATTCTTTTGGGAAGATACCTAGAAAGGAAGCGTCTAGGTCAATTAATATTTCTTCTTTTAGTTTCTCAAGGAATCTCTGAACTTATTTCTACAGTGGTACTAGGTTTATATCCCAATCAACAGTGTAAAAAGGTCCTTTTTTCCTAGAGTCTCTCCAGCATTTGTAGAAAAATGGATCCACCTTGAGACATAAGATCAAGTGAAATAAATCAGACACAAAAACTTAAATATCACATTGTTTCTCTTACATTAGATGTAGTAAAATAAAAGATAGAGAATAGGCACAGAGAGAGATTGTTCTCAAAGCAAAGGAGATCAAAAGACAGAAGGTTAGAAGGAATGGAGAGGGAGGAAAGAAGGAAGTGGAGCATGTTTTGCACATGTACCAACCTTACACAGGAATGTAAGCATTATACAGTAAACCTTTGGTACTGGCAGAGAAATAGACTGGAGAATCAATGGAATAAGTTAGAAGATGAAGAAAGAGCTCCAGACATGCTAAGCCATCTCATCTTTGACAAAGAAGACAATAAAGATGTAAATGAGTCCTAGCATTGTATGTTATATATTGTGAAATAGTAAATGCTCAATGTAAAATAGGGTGAAGGGGGAAAATGTTGAGATTGTAACAAAAAAGTAAGGAAACAAATTTTATGTATATGGGGGGTGGTAGGGTGGGTAGGGCTATGGGAAAAAATGAGAATTAAGTTCTGTCTTATACTGGTACAAATCCCCATTACAGAGTGCAATCATGATGTGTATATTTAATATACCAATAAAGATTAAAAAAAAAAGAAGAAGAAGACAAACACCCTCAGGGGAGGAAAGAGAGCCTTTTTACTAAAGTACTGGAAAAACTAGCTTTCAACTTGCCAAAGATTAAAGCTAGACCTGTGTCTTCCACCATACACTACACTGAAACTGATATAGATTAAAGACTAAATATTAAAACAAAGGGTCAGGTATTTATCTCAAGTAGTACCATGCCTACATTGGGAGCATAAGGACCCTATTGATTCCTGTGCTGAAAACAAAAAGAAAGAATAAAAAAAAGAAATACTAACCATTCTGGAAGATAGGTTAGGTAGAACTCTTAAAGACAGTGTGTAGGGAAAGAATTTATGAGCAAAACCTCAGTAGAATAGGAACTAGAATAAAAAATCAATAACTTGGATCTCATCTTATTGAAAAGCTTTCACACAGCAAGAGAAACCAACAGCAGAATGAAAAAATAACCTACAATGTGGGAAAACTTTTATCAGCTGTACCACAAACAAGGTCTACTCTCCAGTATATATAAAGATGTTAAAGAAAGCAGAGACATTAAATTTAAAGACCCAGTTCAAAAATGGAGATCTGGCATGAACAGAAATATTTCAGATGAAGAAGTAAAAGCCGTAAGAGATGATATGATGAAATGCTCATCATCACACTGCATCACTCTGCATCAAGTGACAAAGAAGACCATACATTTGAGAGATGCAGATGAAAGCAATACTGAGATTCTATCTCACTACACACACACACACACACACACACACACACACACACAAAGACTGATGTCAAGAAGTCAACCAGTAACAAATGCTGGCAGGGATGTGTGGAGAAAGGACCTCTTCTCTACTGTTAGTGAGGATGTAGGCTGATGCAACCACCGTGGAAATCAAAGTGAAGATTTCTCAGAAAAGTAGGACTCAAGGTCTCAATAGACCCTGCTATTTCCATGCTGAGTATATTCATGGAAGAATTAAAAGAATCATAGCATAGTGACATACGTGCACCCATGTTTATAGTAGCTCAGTTGGTAATAGCTAAATCTTGAAAACAGCAATGGAGTGTTACTCAGCAATAAAGAATGATAAATTAGAGACATTTACAGCTAATGTATGAACATTAAGGACATACTCATAAGCAAAATAAATAGGACACAGATGTGTAAACACTGTATCATTTTTCTAGTGTGAGAAAGTGAGGTGTTAATGATATCTAGAATGTATGACAGGTATTGTGAAATAGGAAGAAAATGTTCAAATGGAAGGTAAAAAGGGAGAGGGCAGAGGAAAGCAAGGAAGGCAAAGAAAAAAGTGATAAGAAGAAGGAAAAAAAACAAATAATACTTACATATATAGAGGTGGGGGTTGAAGGGAAGGCAGAACAATGGAGTAAAAAAGAATCAAAATATATCATGTACACATACAAATTATCAATGAGGTATATGAGCATAATGTATTCATAAAATGTACCAATAACCTCAATTTATTTAAACAAACAAAAAACTCGAATGCTTTTGTTTCCAACCAATTCAGTTCATAAGTATTCAGCAAAATTTTCCCTCCTTTTGGAAACTCTTCACCCAATGACAAACAAGACTGTGCAGCCATCTTACTCAGAATTGCAAAAGAAATTAAATCCATAAACCGAGTTTCCAATATATACTATAAACATACACACACAAAAGGAAGGGGATCATGAGATGAGTGAAGGGGATGGAAGGAAAGGGGGAGGGGGTGAAAAGAGAATACAGATGTACCATCTACATGTGTCAACTCCACACATACAGTGGAGATACTATGTGCTTCACACATGTACTAACGAATTCAAATAAAAGAGAAACATGAGTCACAATTGTATCATATTTCCAACACTGACCAAAGGTGATCCACCAAAAGCCAATCAATGGCCGAACACAGGTGAGTCCAGTTCACTCTAGAAAAGCAAAAGCGCAGCTGAAATAGCTGAATTGCATGTTTGTGATCTAAGTAAAAGATTATTGCTTTAATTCACTGAATTTGAGGTGGTTTGTTAAGAACTATGTTAGCAATAAATGACTACTGTATTATAAAATTTTTTACAAAATCCACTGTGCAAGAAACAGGTTTTGAAACTAGACAGAATGAGAAAATAAAATAAGCAAATAAAAAAACATGGCGAGAAAAGCTTTCATACAGGACCAGATAAAACAAAAACTCACAATTTATACTAGAAAAATGTTCTTTAGTCAAATCGTTACCTGTGGTAATTTGAATGAGAAAATTTTTCCTCTGTATAATTTTGGATTTAGGAGGAAATTTCCAGAGAAAGTAACAAAGATGTACTATGTTGTCCTTCTATACTTTTGGATATATGGCACAGGAAGAGTAACTGAAAGAAAAAGAGGAAAAAATGAAATAAGGATAGGTGGGAGGCAGAACAGGAAGAAGAGGGAGGGGCAAAGAAAATAGGTAGATCAGGCCAGTTTGCTCACATCTTGCTTATAAAATAAGACTATCATTCAGTCTGTCAAGCACATGGGGTTAAAAAAAATTCTACTATTCTGCTATTAAAAATGATAAGATTGAGTCATTCATACTCAAATGAATGTACCTTGAAGATATCCTCATAAGTGAAATAAATAGGTCACAGATGTATAAATATCATATCTTTTATCTGGTATGAGAAAATGAAGTCGTAAAAGAGTTGTAGTATGTATAGTTCATATTGTGAAATAGAAAATATTTAAAAGGATAGAGAGTGTAGGGGTAAATAATGTGGAGGAAAAGAATGTGATAGTAATAAAGAAAAAAGAAACAAAGATTATGTACATAAGGGGTGAGGGTTGCAGGGCAGGAGTAAAAGGGAAAAATGAGAGTCAAGTCATAACATATTCTAATACAAACTCTCTATGTTGAGTGTGATGTATATTCATATATACCAATAAAGATATTATAAAAAATAAAATACAGAGTTTTTTTAATGTTTTGGGTGAATATCAGAAATCATAACTATTGTATCATATGTTGAGTATTTTTAGTTGTCCAAGATATTTTCAAACTATTTTCCAATATGGCTTCAAATATTGAGATATGTTTTATATTGAAAATGTTGCCTTTAGATCAACTTTGAAACACAAGGTAAATATTTTTATTTTACTTTAACATTTATTTCTGAAACTTTTTCCTTCTTTACATGGATTCAATTTCTAGCCTATGCCATTTTCTTTCTGTCAAAAGAAAGACTGAAAATTTCTTACCAGATCATTAGATCAAGTCAATTTTGGTCAAGAATTTAACTCTATGATTGTTTTGCTTAGTATCTGAAATATTTCATTGATTTGATTTTTATTTTTTTTATAAAATTGTAATATTAATTTGATTGGGTAGATAAGCACTCTTTTAAAACTCATAGATAAAGGTACTGGACCATGAAGGACATAGGTTTTAGCTAGTTTTTTATTGTACTTCTTGATCTAGAAATATATTCAAATCGGTGCTTTGGGAATTCATCATCTTCATTGTGGTAAAGACATGTGAATGAACAAGACAAAATGATACATTTCAAAGTGTTTGTGATGATTTGATGATTTGATCTATTACAAGAGACCTAATACTTTTTTTTTTCTATAGTAATGACCTTAAGTCCAAAAACTAATGCAATTAATGAAATTTCCATAAAACTAAGTCTCATTTGTATGGTACAATTTATTTTATTACTATGCAAAACATCTCAAACCGCCTTACTTACCTTTCAAATAAAACTGATATAAATGACTACTAGGTAAAAATATTCTCAGACAACTCACAAGTGAAAATCAAGAGTTTATTTTTCTGATACTTGTCATATATTAACATAGTATGTGCTTATAAACTGCTAAAACTTAAATGGTTGCTAAAATCAACAAATAATATAGCTTTCTAGTTTATCCTTAAACTGCATTTTAAGTTTTCTTAAAGGTCACAGGCTGTTCTAATTTCTACCCATCATTTATCTGCATGAATTCAGTAAAATACTCATATTTTTGTCTTGTTTAGTTCATTTCAAATACAAATCGCATATATGTACACACTTGCCCTACAAAAATACATTAAAGAACTTATATATATCATAGAATTAAACATTCCCTAAGGGATAATAAGCACAAAATTAATGACCTGGCAAAGTGCTTCCAAAACAAGCAACAATGATAGTAATTCTTCACATATTTCTACACAGAAGGATAGAAGAAGGAATTTTAAAGCTATCATCGAGATGAGTGATTATTTTGTCATTATTTATGTGACCTACAGCACTGTGAGCTTTCTGTACTGCAATTTATTTGTTTTAAATGTATTTGATCACTTTCAAGCAAATAAAACAAGTTCTAACTACACAGCCAAAGAAAACATTTTGTTTCAGAAAAGTCTCAGGGGCCCCGGAGGACATTTGTGCTGAATTTTGAACATGAGGAATGCTTGTAAAAGACATCTCCAGAGATGCTGAAGAAATAAAGATGAGCCATGGGGAGTTATCCAACTCCCAAGAGTCATACTATACTCCAAAAAATCGATGTGTCAAGAGGTGAAACTTCCACAGTCTCATTATCCTCATAGGACAACAAATTGAGAGCATACAACAAAATGTGAGAGGTATCTGGAAAACCATTGCATGGGAAGCAAATGATTTTTATATTTACTTTCCAATATATATCTAAGTCTAATATTTTCTAATAGATGTGACTTACTGTGGGAAAATCTATTTCTCTAATTTCAGCATTCAGAATGACATCAACAGGAAATGGAACTTCCTTAAAGGAACTATTTCCTATCATTCGTTTGTAGAGATATGTTGTTGGATCCCTACACAGGTGACGATGCAGTGACTGTGGTGAATAAGGAGAAGAAAAAGTGACACTCCCAGAAAAAAATCTGTTCAAATTTCAAAGTTATTTGTTTGATAAAAATGACAGCAGACATTATCTAACTAGTAGTGATCTAACTTTTCATGTTTTTGCTACTTTTAGAATTGGTTTGGTCAAGAAAAATAGAAGACAAGGAAAATAGTGCATAGATTTCTTATTCCCAAGGTATATGCCATATGCTTTTTTTTAAAATTTAATGAATAGTAATTGACAATTTACTAGGAAGGAGTATATACCCTTAGATTCCTGAGATACTGTGACATAAAAGTTAAACAAGGTCTAACATTTCATAGGAATGTTAATCCTGGGCTGATACTAATAAAAGTATTTAAAAACATTCACAGGTGTTATAAAGAATTTTAGTCAGAAACATATGACAAAAAGTACTGTTTGGGGGAAAGCTAGTGTTTTTATAATTGTCAGGAAAAGCTGTAGTTATTTTTTGTTTGTTTTGAATTATGCTTTAAGGATTGAACCAATGTACTTCACACTGAGGTATAAAGCTATCCTTAAAAATCTTATTTTGAGACATGACTTCAATAAGTTGTTAAGTAACCTACGTTGGGCTCAAAAGAATCTTCTTGCTGCATCCTCTTAGAATGCTCAGATTATAAGCATAAGACACCTAGCCAGATAGGTAAAAAATATGTTCAAGTAACAGGCAGAAGAGCACTCTAAGTAGTGTATGCTTAGTGTAGGATTTTAAGGAAAAAGACACTGTACAGGTTCAAAGGACTGAAAAGCCTAGAAAAACTGCAGCATGGGAAATTAATGGGAAAGATACCAACAGCCAAGTTCAAAGAGACAAGGGGTAAGGCATTGTAAATTATAGGAATGGACAGAGGTTGCATTATAAATACAGTGCATCTTGAAACTTCAATAAAACTGAGTCCATTAGAGGAAGTTAAGCATTGTTAATATGGAAAAAAATATTGGGAATCTACATCTACTGCCAATTTTAAAAGACTAAATCATGTTTCCAAGTGAAGTACTTATTAGGAAACAAAAAGATAGTCTCTAAGTGAGGATCCTTATAAGCCAAGATTTATAAATCTATGCCTACATTCACAATTCTGTTTTATTTTTATTTACATTATTTATTACTTTTATCATTCATACAGCACTTTCTAGATCCCAACTATTTTCTCACACTTTTTATAGATATATATTCATTGAATAAAACATGTCATTCATATTTTAAATACATACAAAGCAAATTCCTAACACACAAGGATGATTTGGTAAAATTATTTTTTAAACTTATTAATTACTTGTTCATATCATCATGAGTTTTCTTGATAGTTTATTACTATAAATGAATGTAACTTGCTAACAAGACTAAAAATTTTGTAGTATGTAATCAATGCTTAGTATTTATTGAGAGATAAAAGTTTACCATATGAATACTACATGAAAAAGTAACTAATTTTTTGGTAGAGTGTAGTTCCTTTTGATTTTTTTCTTAGTTTTGAAGTTTTAAGTAACAACAGAACTTACTAGGGGAGATTTGTTACTTTCCTTCATGAACTCTGAGAACCTCCAGGACTTCAGACAATGCTAATATCAGTATGTGAATGTCTTGTAACTTTTTAGGTCAGCCAAAATCCATTCATGAACATTCTAAGCAGGAATTAAGTGGCCAACTATCATAAATCCACAAGTGCCAACGTCCTGGTTAATGTCTACTGAAGGAAAGAAAAATTTCAAGTAAAAAATTATTAGTCCTTAACAAAGGTTAAAATGTCCATTTGTTTAACTGAGGGTTTCTGCTCTGAATAGATCCATCAAGATAATTAATATTCACTTTTCACAGTATTGATAAGATTACATATTACATAGGAGAGTTAATAGGAAAATATATTTCTATTTCAAGTCAAGAAATATTTGACTAAAAGCAAACACTTAAGTTTAACAATGGAAAGTTGCTAAGAAATGCAAGATTTTAATTTGCAAATGTCTGATTTAGGAGTGATCATTTGCCATATTTTATATTTAATTAGCTGAAGGTTTATTTCACTGTAGGAATTATTCCTATATTTTCATTCATAAGCAATATTTTGAGACTCCAAGGAAATTTTCAATCTTCAATAAAGATGTTTCAACTGTAATATAAGGTCAAAGAATGAGATTTGGCATAACTGCATTAAATATTTGGTAACACTTAAAACTATAATTGTATTTTATTAGTTGTATAAAAATTCATTGTATTGTAAAATACATTATTGAATTTCTTAATGGATATGTAGTAGACATGTTACTGGTAGATCCTATTTCTAGAGAATTACTGGAAATTCCAAATTCAGATCCTCTCAAATCTAAAATGATTCCCTAATTGCACCATAGGTAAAATAACAATTTGGTCCAAATTGAAGAAAATGGATTATCTGTCTTATACATTTGGATTTGGGTCACAAAAAAATGAATCAGTTAACGGGCAGCATCAAAATTCAGCAACTCAGTGATTTTGAGGGCAGAGGCCACATGTAGAGTCAGTCACAAGCCGGTGTGGCGGAACAAGTGTGGGTCAAAATCAGCATGAGCTGCCCCAAGAAACATTTACTTAGCTTTTCAGAGAAGCACAGACCCAGGGGATGGAGAGAACTGAGTGGACACAGTAAGTTTTATCTTTAACTTTCTTGTTGTGTTTTTTAAAAACAGATAAATAGTTTTTATGCCTCCAGGCCTTTAAATATTTTACAACACTTCTGGAACTTTTCCTTAGCTTTTCCCCAACACTAGTCAGACACTTGTGTTTGAAATCAAATCAAACATAATAAAACAAAATTAATCACATTGTCAAAACCTTAAATGAAGGCCAGGGATATAGCTTAGTGTGTCATGGCTGCCTGGCAAGTACAAGGTCTCAAGTACAATCCCCATTACTGAAATCAATTAAATAGAATATCCATGAATAATAAATGTACTTATAGTTAAGTGTATTTATTATTATATGTGGGGAGTGAAGAAGAAAGAGGAATGTAGGGTGTGTGATTCAGCTAAACAAATGTGAGATTTCTCTTGTAAATCTAAGACTGAGGTCCCTCTTCATCAGATATTTCTATACTCAAATCATTGTTATTTGTTATTCACATTTGTTATTCACATTGCACAATCTCCCAGCTGTGTTTCATACAGTATAAAGTTGTAGCTATACTAAGTTTCATTATCATAAAATGCTTGTCATTTCTTACCAGTAATGTTAGGATATTCATCATGCTTTAATCCACTGGAAATACTATGACTAAATACCATAAACTGAGTAGCTAAAGTTATCAGAAACTTATTTCTCCAGTGCTGAATGTTAGACAATGCAGAAACCAGTGCTTGACTCCATCCAGTTTACAAGTCTTTTTGGCAAGAGTTTGATAGAATTGCTTATGACTCAGGCCAGAGATTTAGCTCAGTGCTTCTGGCACCTGCCTAGCAAGTGCAAAGTCCTGAGTTTGATCTTTGGTAACCACATACAATGCTGGATATGGTGACTCACACTTATAAGCATAACACTTAATAACCTCATACTAATATACCAGGTGTGGCGGCTCACACCCATAATCCCAGCACTATGGAGGCAGAGGCAGGAGGATTGTCTTGAATTCAAGGCTAGCCTAGGCTACAAAGTGAGTCCAGCGCCGACCTAAACTACAAAGTAAGACTCTGTTTCAAAAAACTAAACAAAAAGAAAAGAAAGAATTGTCTGTGACTGCAAAGAGAAGCAAAGACTAGCAAAGAGAAGCAAGACTAAAACGTTTCTCCTTATGAAAAATATGTAAATTTTCTGTGGGCAGAGAAATTTCTCAAAAAGTAGCCAGGCTTAAATATACAGGAGAAACTGGCTACAAGCAGGCCTGCGGGAGGTAGGAGGTTGAAACAGAAAAGGGTTGTGTGAAATTTACTTCCAGAACCTGGAACTAAGAGAGAAGTAGGACAGGTAGTCAGTGCTTTGCAAGAGGTAGATCACCCTGAAGAGGAAGGCCTCGTAGGGTTGTTATGACACCTAGAAAGCACCCACAGGAGGAGGTAAGTCCTTGATCATTCCAGCACCTAACACACTGAGGCATCACAAATAACCAGTTTCTATTTATTTACCTCTTTGATTCCCATTCTAGCTGATCCAGTGAAAGTTGAATAACTAGGAAAGAAGGAATGGGAAAATAAGGCACACTGATAGTTACTTTAATTACTTTTCTCTTTTTGCTGAAGCAAAATACCCAACACCCCAAATTAAAGGAAAAAGGGTTTATTTAGCTTATAGTTTGCAACAGGCTGGCTCCAAGGCAGAGTAGCATGACAGACAGGACTTGAAAAGGCAAAGCAGGTCATGGTGCCTACCTGCCCTCCTTTTATAAGAGGAGATTTGACTTGCAAATATACAAGATCTGAACAGTTTTCTCCCAATTTTATCCTACCCAGACTACCGGGATTAGGGCAATTAGGGTAGTGCCAAACCCGTCATTCACATGTAGAGGTTTAGTAATTACATAAACTTAATTCCAAATTCAGCCACCTCTGAAAAAGAAAGCCCATCTCATCTGCAGGAGGCGATGAGGGACATCTAAATGCAAGCTCAACAACAGTATAAGTGAAATAAATAGGTCACAGATATGTAAATATCGCATCTTTTCTCTAGCATGAGAAAATAAAAATGTAAATGAGTTCTAGAATTGTATGTTATATATTGTGAAACAGAAAATACTCAAAGTGAAATGGGGTGAAGGAGGAAAATAATGAGATTATAACAAAAAAGAAAGGAAGAAAAGTTTATGTATATGGGGGGGGTAGCAGGGTGAGTAGGGCTATGGGAAAAAATGAGAATTAAGTTGTGTCATATACTGGTACAAATTCTCATTGCTGAGTGCAATCATGATGTGTATATGTAATGTACCAATAAAGATTTCAATTAAAAAAAAAGAATCTAAGCATGCTTTTGTCACATACAGAAGGTTTCTTAGACTAAATCAACCCCGTTGCTCTTTCAGCAGAAAGTGAAATCAACATTTTTATTTATATCAAACTTGTCCACTCATACCTAGCAATGAGGCTCACTAATAAAAGAACAAAGATGTTATTCTGGTTCTGATAAACTATCCATCAGAGGTATTCAAAGCAACCTGTTTGGAAAATAGAGCTATGGAAAATAAAACTCTTTCTAGAGTTCACCACAGAAAATCCTGATTGTTTAAAGAATTCCCTGCAAAATTCTCAAGATCTGTTCTCCAACACAGATGTTCAAGAAGATGGTTTCATATAAAATATGGATATTAAGCCATATAAACCTCTATGGGTACTTTTAAAAATATCACTGTAATAAGTAGGAGATTCTGAATGGACACTTCACTCCTATGTTTTCATGATCATAAACTGTGCTTCTATTTTGCTATGCATTTTCATGGAGTATTTACTTATCATTGCCTTTTGCCATAACCTTTTAATCCACCAAAGATTGAATGAAAGTT
>PVIR01011294.1:0-47393 GCA_004026965.1 Petromus typicus
CTTTAGCCTCTGCCAGACTTCATTCATTCCAATTTTATTGAAGTTAGATGTATGTGGTGGTGCACACCTGTAATCCCAGCACTGGGAGGCTGAGCAGGAAGATCACAAATTGCTCAGTCTAGGCTACTTAGCAAGATCCTATCTCAAAGTAAGACTTTAAAAAGGTCCCAGGATGTAGCACAGTGCAAAGGCCCTAGGTTCAATCCCAAGTAGACCCCAACCAAAGGATACAGCATCTACCCTGTACCGCCTGATAAACTGAGCACTGAGATTAAATCAACAAATATCCCTCCTTTCATAAGCTTACTTTCTAGTGAAAGAGACACTACAAAAGAAAAAATAATTAGGATGGGTTAAGTAAGACAGAATAGCTGGAGGAGGGAAGAGAATCAGGTTCAGCCAGTCAAGGAAGGCCTTAGTGCGGAGAAGCAGAAGAAGCCAGCCATAGCAGGAAGAAAGGCCCCAGGCCGGGTGGGAATGGCCGGGGCAGAGGAAGCTACAGAGAAGAACTTCACGCAGGTGGTTTTCCAAGTCTAGATTTTATCCTAGGAGGAGCAACAGGAAACCTCTGGCATTTCACAGAGGCAGTAGCATGTCCAAGTCTGGATTTTATCCTAGGAGAAGCAACAGGAAACCTTTGGCATTTCACAGGGGCAGTAGCATGACCATACGTAGCGTGTGCAAAGAGTCCCTGGTGCCCATGGCTGAGGTGGCAGCCTGGGCCAGGGCTGCAGTGGGGAGAATGGGGAGATCTGGAATATGTTCTGAGGAAGTAGACAAGGCATATTGCCCTCATCTGAGTTTGCTCTCTACAGAACAGTCGCTTCCACAGAGGACAGGGACACACTATATGACTCAGCACCCCACTGCCTTCAACATGCTGCCCCAGGACCCAGCCACCCCACCCGCTGCTACAGAAACACAAAGCTGACTGCAAACCACAGTGCATCTCCCAGAGGCTGTTCAAAGGGCAACAGTGGCACAGAGATGGAAGACATGAAGTCACACCAGGGACTGATCTTCCCAAAAGAGACTTCCCCTAGCACACTGGAGTGTGGAGGTGGGTGGCCTCAAGTTTTATCCCAGTAGCTCTTTAATTTATAATGATAGATCCATACCAGACTCCATTTGCAAAACAGCTGCTGCTCTGTGGAAAAGTATCTTTGCTTTAAATCTTAAGCCTCTACTTAAAACCTACTCCAAGTGGCTGTGAACCCTGAATTCCCTTGGATGGAGGCAAAGCTAGGGCTGTCATGCTGAGCCACATAAGGGTAGAGAGGACCGATACCCTGTCCTCTCCCCTACAGAAGCCTGTGGCCCTCCCTGTTCTGCGGGTGGCAGGCGGCTGAGGAGGGCAGATACCACACATGCTGCAATCCGAGTAGAGTCTGAATGGCCATGCTCATTTCTGGGAGATGGAACAACAAAGGGAAGTTAAGCAGGCCTATAGCCCAAATTCCCCTCACAGACAAATATGGTTATACTTTCAATGTGTGACCTGGTGCCAAAAGGAGCCTGACAGGGAGAGGCCCAGGAGGAGCACTGTGGGTGCAGCCTGATTGCCTCTAGGCAGCCGTTCTCCCCAGATGAATGAGCATCTCTCTAACTTCAACGCTATCACCTCCTCCTGAGTGAAGAAGAAAGAATTAAAGAGGACAGCCAGGGATTTAGCTCAGTAGTTCCAGTGTTTGCCTGGCAAGTACAAAGTCCCAAGTTCGATCCCCAGTACTACACCCGGCTATGGTGGCTTACACCATAGCCCCAGCACTCAGGAGGCAGAGGCAGAGGGTTGCTATGAGTTCGAGGCTAGACTGGGCTGAGCTACCAAATGAGACCCTGCCTTAAAAAACTGAAGGGGAAAAAAAAAAGGAAACCTGGCTTCAGGCAGCTTCACATCTAAGGGTGCTGGATTCTGGACATGGAAAAAGACTCACAACCTAGGGTCCAGGAAGAATGAACAGTTTTACCATTAAGGACACAGTCTGTTCTGGAGAAGGACACTAGTGCGCCTGTCACTGTGGGGCAGTGTGATTCGAGGACAGCAAGGTCAGGTGACACCTGATCTAGACCTTGAAAGAGGAGTACTCTTGATAGGTAGTGACCTGGGAAGAAGGTCGTTGTACATATCCAGAACACAAAGGGCAAAAAACACAAAGGAGCAGGAAATATTTGGGGACCCCAGGAGAAGTGTCAGGCATGGTGTCGGCTGGGGTCAGAAGCCAAAGACACACCAGCACTCAGAATGTGTTCTCTGGGCAGTGTGAGGCAGAGACGGTTTCCTCAGAGTGACCTGATTAGATAGGAGTCTCAGAAAGATAATGTTCATGGGGCCACCGACACCAGTTGGGAGCCTGGAGTCCAGCCAGTTAGGAGGCCATGGTGGAAGACGGACACGGACGACAGAGAAGCCAGCATGACACAAGTCCTGTGTGTCAGACATCACTCTCACGGTGTGGCTGAGTCTTCTGCTCAGAGTCTCATGGCTCAGGTAGCCAGCAGAAGCCTTTAGAATAAGCATGTTTAAGTACCATGTGTGTCCTGGGAGGGGCAATGGCAGGAATCAGGAACAAGAGGAATGCTAGAAATAAGTACAACATGGTAACTACTACAGGGTGCAGAGTCACAACATGGCTCCAAGGCTTCTGACATGGACAACTCACAGCAGGACCAGCGCAGGGAAAGCTGAGGGCCTGAGACGGAGCTGCTGGGGAAGAGCCCAAACTGAAGCACTTTGTACCTGACCAGCAGGCAGGCACGCAGAAGCTGCGGTCGACAACTCAGCAGAAGGGCAATTACTGATACATGTATTTGTTCGGTCACTCATTCAAACACTTCCTGGGTTCCTACTCTGGGCTAGTGCTGCTGGAAATGGGAAGAAAGAAGACAAGGTTCCCTTAACAAAGACCCCCAGATCTAACAGAAGAATCATTGGTAAGTAATGGCGACAGTGTGATAAGCAGCTCAGGAATGGAGAAACGCAAGTCACACAGAGGAAAGAGCAGATGAAGCCCTCTGGAGGAAAGAACATCAGAAGTACTCCTATTCAAAGAGGTGAGGAGAGGGAGAGGATGCAGACACCAAGAAGATGTAGAGAAAAAGGATGCCAAAGGGAAAAGTTTTTATTTTCAGACACAGAAGCATTAAATATAACCACAGGCTTATGTTAAAATATATGTATGAAATGTCAAAATAAACACACACACACACACACACACACACACACACTTCTCTAGATGGGATGTGGCTCGGGTAGGGCGCTTGCCTGGCCTACAAGGGTCCAGGGTTCCACAATCAGCATTTCCCCACAAACACACAAACAAGAATCCCTTATCTATTTGAAAGGCATACTGGAAGGATTTCTGGATGTCATCTGGGCAGTGTGCTGGGAGCAGCTGTTAAAGTCTGACCAAAGGCTAATAATCTCTGCTGGTGAAGGTACACAGATGATCTCTCCACTTTTATAAAGATTCCATAAGAGGGCTGGGGATTTAGCTCAGTGGTTCCGGTGCCTGTCTTTGCAAGCACAAGGACCCAGGTTTGATCCCCGGTTAACCACATACAATACTGAGTGTGGAGACTCACACCCAGCAGCAATCAGTAGCACATACCATAGTGCCGGGCATGGTGGCACACGCCTGTAATCCTAGCACTCAGGAGGCAGAGGCAGGAGGATTGCTGTGAGTTTGAGGCTGGGCTCAGGGCCAGCCTGAACTACAAAGCGAGACCCTGTCTCAAAAAAAAAAAAAAAAAAAAAAAAAAAAAAGATTCCATAAGAGTGTATGAGTGTAAGTGTGTGAGTGGGAGGGGGATGAGTACCCTGTACTGCATAAAAGTTGAGGGGACTGAGGCACGGAGGGATACAAGGGCCAGAGTGCTGCAGAGACCCCTCATGCAGAGAGTAATTGGCCTCTAGAGACCTCCCAGACCACAGCTCAAGGACATGTGAGGGCTGAAAAGTTAGAAGATAGGTCGGCAAGCAATAGCTTAAGTGTTTTTAAAACGCTCCCAAACCAATATCCATGAGCACCCCCATGCCCAAGACACAATCCCGATTGCCAGCCCTACAGCATTGTTTTTATTTTCCTTCAGGAGAAAGACTGAATTGCTCCCAGGTAAAAGCTGAACTTTCCCACCCCATTCCAGCTTCAAATTCCTACTGAGTTCCCTGTTTTCCTCCTTGCATTATCCAGCAAGGGTCACTGGGGCAAAGCTGGCCCTTTTCAGAGGTGTATCAGAGCACACCCACTGTAGTCACATAACAAGTTGTCCCTTTTCTCCTCTCCGGCAGAACAAGGTTGCATTTAATAGGAGAAGTAGTGTCAGGTTTCGTCTCCCAAACACAGCAGAGGTCCCAGGGGCAAGGACTCCGGGAACACAGTGGCTGGTTCCCCAGGTCAGTCACCATGGACAGTAAAGGGGATATGCAGGGAAACAGGAGACAATGCCCACGTCCAGTTAGAGAGCAGAGAGAGAAAGGGCAGCTGCACCACTTCAGCTCTGGATCCCACGGCCCGGAGAGAGTGAGGAGCTGTCAGATGCTGCCTGGCCGCACCATGTATCCTCTGTCTTCTCCAGATTTCCCCTGGTACTGACTTTTCTGCCAACGCCCCACAAATAACAGTGGTCACCAAACAGCCCAGAGACTCAGCTCAGTCAGTGAGACAAGTGGCTGCCCCAACACACGTGCACTAACTCAGCCAGGTTTAGGGGAGCAGTCAGTCAGCTTACACCAGAAATGTGTTTCTAAAAAAACTATCCCTAGAAACAAGATTTTACTGTCTCTTTCACTATTTAAGTTAATTTTATCTAGAAATAGTAATTTCTCTATAAAAGTATAAAGCTTAAGAAATGAAAAAAAAAAAAGTTGCCTGTGTTTTAGCCACAAGTATCAATTTTGAGGGCAGGATCTTCTCTTGTCTGTCTGTAGCCTAGACCCACCCATGAATACACAAACACTCTGCTCCATAAATATACACACAAAACTGGATGAAATCTGTTCTAACAACTTCTCCGCCTCTCCAGGTGACAGTGCTGGCCCTCTGTCTACCAGCTAAGAAAACAACCTAGTTTGTCTCACAGTTGGCAGCAACTCACACAGATCCCTTTGAGGACACTTGGCTGCCATGTTGGGTTAGAAGTGTTCCGGGCACACAGTGAGGCAGAGAACTTGCTTTCAGGGGGAACGCAACACACCTACAGAAGTGAGTGAGGCCTGTATGGCGATGGTGACAGTCTCCTCCTCCTCACAAGCTGACCCACAGCTATCCTTAACACTAAGCTGAATTATTTGACCTCTATATTTGCCAGACATTGTCTCATAGGCTAAAGACACAGATTCTCTCCCTGCTGTCATGGCTCTCCCAGTCACATGGGACACAGAAAGTAAAGGGTGATTAGGATAAAAGGAGATAAAATGTCAGGAGTGACCACTTTCCCAGTTAGTAGACTGAAAACTAAGGTCTAAAGAATGAAGCAGCTAGGTGGGGACACGAGGGGTTAAACAGATGAAGCCAAAGGCCTGTGTGAAGACCCCAAGCAGGCAAAGGGCCCAATGAAGAGGCTGCTGCACACCTGGAGTCCAGTTATATGATACAAGAAAGGACAGGAGGCTGCAGAGAAGAGACAGAACAGACCCTGAGGCCAGGATTACTAAGCAGTACTTCAAGCAGGACATTACTGCACTCGGTGTGGAAATGGACCGGAGCGGAGCAGGGGATGCAGGCAGCCCAAGATTAGAGCTCAGTGCTCACCACCTGGAGCACAGGGCTACGCTCTGGCAACAGAACAATGAGGCTGCTTCAAGAGAACCAGTGGAACCTCAGGGCTTCCTTAGATAAAACGGTACAACTTGGGGCCTTTCCGGGCCTGTCTGTGGTAAAGAGCAAAAGGGCTGCCTGTTTACCTCTCACATCCTGCCCCAGAGGCCCTGCTCCATGGAGGCTCTCCACAGGGAAGGACACATGTGGTGTCTGCAGATATGTGACAGCTTAGTGAGACCAAGCACACTACACTCTCAGGACGGTGCTACGCAGGGCACTGGCCTCTCCTAGCTCAGTGATTGTGCCCAGCAGTGCAGAGCTGCACCCAAACTGCGAGGGCTCCAAACACCTCTACCATGGCTGAAATCACTGGATGTCAAGGGACTGATGCTTTTTTCAAGGAATCTTACTCTAAGGACCCTTAACTGCTCTTGGCTTACGTATCTAGCAGTTGAAATGGTGAACACAGGGTAAATCTTCAATGAGCAGCTTGTTTCAAATTTAGACATGGGAAAAGAAAGAAAAAATTTGATAGTTAAAGAAAAGGAAACAATGTTACATATAATAAGAGAGTGGGGTAGTAAGGTGAGCAGGAGAAAGGGAAAAAATGAGAATCAAGTACAGGTACAAAATTTGTACAAGTACAAATTTTTTTTTTTTTGAGACAGGGTCTCGCTTTTATGGTTCAGGCTGGCCCTGAGCTCAGCCTCAAACTCACATCACAGCAATCCTCCTGCCTCTGCCTCCGGAGTGCTGGGATTACAGGCGTGAGCCACCACGCCCAGTATTGTATGTGGTTAACCGGGGATCGAACCTAGGTCCTTGCGCTTGCAAGACAGGTACCAGAACTACTGAGCTAAATCCCCGGCCCCATGGTACAAATTTTTAATATTGAATGTGATCATAATGTATTTATAAAATATACCAATAAACTCAATAAAAACAATTAGACAAAGGATATCTAACTGCCTTAGTTCTTTAGCTGAAGCTTCACAGCACCTGAAAAAAATTCACTGATCCTCATCTCCTCAACCAGCAGGTCCTATATGGACTCCAGATCACACAAAAACTCCACCCTCCAAACCCTATGATGAGTACATGACTGGCCCTGTTGTGTAGATGAAACCAGGTCTTCCCTGCCTAAGGAAGGTAGGTGGGCAATAAGCAGCAAGGCTGGGAAAAGAATCGATTCTCCCTCACTTCATGGCCACGTCTACTATTTCCAGGATAGGTAGAGCAGCAGGCACCTACTTGGAGCTGGGCAATGTACAAGTACAGACAGGGTGAGGGGGAATGGCATGCAGACCCTCTGTTGGCCAGGTCACACACAGCGGGATCCCTGTGGCCAGGTCTATACCCTCTCAGCTACGAGCCCTCTTACTTGGGTGATAAAGAGCTGAGGCCACCCAGCTGACCCTTCATCAGGAAACCTCCGCTCAGCACCTCATCAGTCGAAGTAGACAGGATTGCAAAATGGATTGGAGCCATTCGGGTAGCTGGAGGGCTCCACAGTCAGACACAAAGAATGTAGCTTGAGATGTTCATAAAGACCCTCCCTTTGGAGAGGTATTTCGAGGCTTAATTTTTAAAAAGTAACAAAATCACAAAGGTAACCCCCAATCAGGTTGACTGTACTCTCACCATATGCTTTTCCAGACCCAGATTAATTCGTTGGTTGGTTTCAGACCTTCAATTTAAAAAATGTCTAGTTTGTGCTTGTCTGCAAAGGAATGCAGCTGGGTACCTCCCACCGGCAACACTGAAAACAACTCCCACTGCCGTCACCTGTTCTCGGAGATCAAGCCATATATAGGCAGAGCATTTCCAGAAGATCTGGCCACAGAGCTAACTCAACTCTCCCAAATCACACACTGTTTTGACAGGTTCCTCCACACTTGTCATTCAGCCAAATGCTCAGCTCCGGGCTCTGGTGCCCAGGCAAGGGAGAACCATGCAAGGGATACTAAATGCTGTGGGCTACTAAAGCAGAGAAATCGCAACCCTTATCCCCAGGACCTGATGCTATCAAGGGCCGGATTCCAAGCATCACTGGGAACTCCTGAGTCTTAATACCAGGACTATGAAGTAAGAGGGAAGGAGAGAGCCAGCTGCTCAGCCCTGACATGAAAGAATTAACCTAAAAGGGGGAGAATCCAGTTGACTCTTGGTTCTCCTGTTTACAGCTGAGTGGCCTGGAGCAAGTTGGGTAGCCTCTCTGAATCTCAGTTACCTCACCTGAGGATAAAAATTCTGGTATAATATGAAGCTAAGCTTAAGGAACAGATGGAAAAGTGCTGCATGCTGTAGTGAGCTGTTGCAGGACCAGTCCCAATATCAAATAATACGTGTTTCAAGCCAGGCATTGTGCCACATGCCTGTAATCCCTGTACTCAAGAGGCTGAGGCAGAAGGATCTTGTGCTAATAAGGCCAATGTGGACTACACAGCAAAAACTTGTCTCAAATAAACATGTTTCAATACTGTTCTATTTGACTGGGAGGCCCACGAAGGCAGGATGTTCTGGTTTCTTCACTGCTATATACCCAGTGTCTAAAAACAGCAGGTATCATGCATTAAATATTTGTGGATTCTATGCTTGTTGCATCTAGAATAAAATCCAAGATCCTTGCAACAGGCAACAGGGGCTGCTGTCCCCTCTGATGCCATCTCATGGTGGGTGCCCTGCCCACTTGGTCCAAGAGCATGGCGTCATTTTATTTCTCTCATCATGTACCCCCCTCCTCAAGGCCTCCTGCCTGAATACGCTTTCATCTTCCCAGGTTGGTTCTTTCTCATCATCCCAGTCTTATTTCACTGCCACCACTTTAGAAAGGTCTTCCCTTGCTGGCCGTGGTGGCTTACACCTGAAAGCCCAGCACTCGGGTGGTAGATGCAGGAGAAATGCTGAGTTCAAGGCTGAGCTCAGGACCAGCCTGAACTACAAAGCAAGACCCTGTCTCAAAAAACAAACAAAAAAGAAAGGTCTTCTCTAACAGATCTTCCCCACCTACAAGTTCCCACAGCTTCTCTTTTGCTGTGCGGGTCTCATGTTCCCAGGCTGACCCTGAACTCCTGATTAAGTGATCCTCTTCTTCAGTACTCCTAAGCCTTAGGACTGCAAGCATGTGCCACTGTCCCAGCTTCCCACAGCCCCCTTTCCAGGGCTCTGCTCTTTCCCTATACAGAAATCATCACAATTTGGAACACATTACATATTTGAGATTTTTGTGGTTGTTGCTGATGAATGCCTATCTCCCCCACTACACCGTAAGCTCTGGGAGGACAGGAAGAAAGACAATTCTGTTCACATCTCCTTACCCACCACCTCATTTATGTCACATACTGGACAAATGCTCAATAAACTCTAAACAGACAACTTCACCATCATCAACTATACTGAGATTATTATTAGAAAACATCCAAAGAGCTTCTCCTTACTAATCTGCTGCTCTCTCTCCCTTCTCCAGAGTTCATTTGCTACCTTTTTCTGTTCATTCTACATTCCTGCCAAAGGATATAAACTTTTTAAAATCTTCATATAATACATAAATACTGCTGTGTGACCCATATGGTTGGGAGCAAAGTCCAGTAGGAGGTTTTAGCATTTTGATCTGTACCCTGATGTACATTAGTCTATAAATCCTTTCCAAACTAGAAACTCACTCATCCTGACAGCTGTAACGCAATAAAACAAAGCGATGGGCCAGTTGGATGATGAAGTCTCCTTGCCCAGCGGTTTTTCTGGTGGAAAGCCCTTCCCCTCACTGAGTATTTTCCATTCATGGTGAAGCAGTGAGTAATGCAAAACATTACAACCATTTTTCCTCCAGCTATTTCTAGGCACATAAATAACATCTAAGGAGTCAAGGTCAGCTTGAGAAAACAATCCAGCCAGGAAATACTCAAGCCAGTGTGAAGGCAACAGAGCACCCAAAAGTTAAAAATTGAGGGTGATGCCTTTATGGAGAAGTTTCTTGACTTTTCCCGGACAGACAGCTCCAAATGTAAAGTTTGATAAGGACTGTGGGACCATTAATCTAACTTGCAGGGGACTCAATTAGAGCTTGGGGGGGGGGACACACATTAATTTCTCAGGGATAAGTATCAATTTCTACACCAAATCAAATTGACTGCATATCTACTATTTTGCTGAAATCTATCAACTCTTATCAGTAAGAAGCAATGTGCTTGGGCTATTCTCTCTATAGTGATCTTAGTATTGACCTCTTTCACAGAACCTGGACTGCCAACATCATTCAGAAGTCAATCTAAGTGACCTATGCCAAACAAGTATTTCTGTGCATCTTCCACTTGGATGTAGATCTTGAAACGGCAGTACATTCTGAAGGTTGGCACTGCCTACCAGGTTACTGTGTGTACAAGATAGCTCCTTTTGTAGAAAGTGTCACTTTGGCCCAAACTTTCCATTACAGTATTTCTGTTCATAGAAACAAGGAGTCAGATCCTAAAAATAAGTATATGGTGAAATGAATTTTGAGGCACCCACTCTGGTATCCAAGGTAATGAGAAAAAGGGAGAGGCTAGAGGATGGAAAACCACAGATAAGGCAACCTCTTACTGCTACCATTTGTTCCAATCACCTTTTACCAGAGTTATCGGTGAGGAGCACAAGAAAATGGATTTTCTCCCTCCTTCTCCTTCCCAGTAAGAAGATTAAGTAGCAGCACTGCAGTTAAAAGGAAAGAAAAACAGGACCAGGGATTTAGCTCACTGGTTCCAATGCCTGCCTTGCAGTGCAAGGTCCTGGGTTCAATCCTAGATAATCACATACAGCAACACTGAGCATGGTGGCTCATGTTTACCAGTAATCAGTACCACATACCACACAATGCTGTGCCTGGTAGCTCATGTCTGTAATCCCAGCACTCAAGAGGCAGAGGCACGAAGATTGCTGTGAGTTCGAGACTCTCCTGGGCTACATAGTGAGCTCACAGCCAGCCTGAACTATGAAGTGAGATCCTATTTCAAAAAGATTTTAACAATTCAAAAAATTTTAAAAAGAGGAAAGAAAAACAACCCCCCCCTTAAACAACAACAACAAAAAGGTACAGAGAACAGACTTAGATTATTTGAAGTTGGATATGGGCAACTCTTGGAGACAAATAGACTCCATTCTGTAAGGCTGGTAAGTTTTATTGTTTTGCGGTTAAAATGAATGAAATGCCCTCACCAACTCTGGATTTCTAGCTTCTTAGATGATGAAGCCCCAGACTCCCATCCTCATGCCTGGCTACAATCCCCTGGGGATAACTAAACCATCACTCTGGTCTTTGTGACCTGCCCCATGATAATTCGGGGCCACAGTCCTCAGCCCCAAACACTCACATCCAATCCCCTCACAATGGCCTGACTGTGGGGACGACCACTCCAGTGACAAGACACATCGGGATGGAGCCAACCCTGTCCTCACTGTTCCAGAGAAGAGCCTGAGGGCAGACGTCCTTGGTTCAGCTCTAGCTTCCTGAGCTCTGGTGCACTGGTGGTCACACTAGTAGCCTAAAGTCCCAGAAAGGACTCAAGTCAACCCCTATAAGTAAAAACATGAAACTTCTTAGGAGACCTAGGAGACATTCCTTCCTGGTAGCCTATACAAGTGCTGGGACTGGGATGCTGGAAGGGAGCAAATAGAAGAGAAAGGTATAGTTAGGCGAATGTTAGAAGGAAAGACCCCCTTAAGCTGCCAACATTTTCCAACTGGTACTGAGAGTAAACAGCTAATTCCACAAAGATCTGCAAAGCCCTAACGTTTCTATATATTCAAGTCTGAGCAATGAAGTTCTTGGCTGAGCTGCAACTGCCTCTCCCTCATTCTCCCAATTCTTGTTTCAAACTACCCATGAGTCTTGTACTGTGGAGCTAGGAAGCCAACATTTCAAGAGACAGTTTATAAAGTGGCTCCAAAGAACAAAATTCTAGGGCTATAACTGTAGCACATTACCCTGCCTGTCAAAAATGGTGCTAACCTCACCAACTTCCTAAGGCCGCAATGGGCTCAGCTTCCTGGAAGTTACCAAAAAGACATGGCACCAAGAACAGCTCCTAAGGCAGGCAGCAGCTCAAGCAATTCATGAGGACTCATGTTCACAGGCTATGGATATGGCTTGTGTCACAACACCCACTACGGTCTCTACCAGCTCCTCTCTAGCTTCCTCACATACACTGGAAGCCTAAATAAATCCAGCAAGCCTGCCTGCCCCAACCATCCATGCAAACCAGACTGGGCTACCTAACCTCCTGTAGTAACTCTAGCAATCTCAGCGACAGGAGTTGTCAGCAAACTGAATTTTCCTTGGATAAGTGACACATCCTCACTGGTACAAGCTAGGAAATAAGGATAAGCTGGATACTGAGGGGATTCCTCAAACCCATGAAACCATAAATCAAGAACCAAATAGCCATGGCTGTACTGGATGCGATGGCACAAGCCTGTAATCTTAGTACTCCTGGAAGCTGAGGCAGGAGGACTCCAAGTTTGAGCCCAGCCTGGGGCACTTACCAAGATTTTGTCTCAAAATAAAAATTGTCTACATATTATAGACTGCTAAATTAGGTAGAAACATTATAGGCAGTCAGACAGGGCTTGGCTCTGGAGGAAATCAGTACAGAAGATAAGAACATATTACAACTGTGGCCAGAGGCACATCTGCTGGAGGCCAGCCCTTGAGATAAACAGAATGATCAGGCCTACTAAGTGTCCCAGGGGATAAGATAAATGGCATCACCTAGTCCAATAAAGTCTAGATATTCACTGGTCACCCTGGTGGCTGATCAGGATCTCTTGATTTATTTCTTCCTAATAAAGGTCTTTGTTCTTTCCATGTACACTTGCTGTGTGACCTGCTTCGTCACTGGGTTAATGTTACCTAAGCACCTATACACGTGTAATTTTATTGATTGACCATAGTTTTGACCCATGTTGTACTCAACTCATGATTTTGCCCTATATAATGTTCTTTGAGAAGTGGGGTCACTGGCAACCCATTTCCAGGTTCCCTCCTGTCTCTCAGGAGTGCTCTCTTTAACAATATTCCCTACTCTTAACCTGTTGTTCCGTAGAATTCATACTTTGATTTTGGGGAACACGAACTCGGCATATTTGACATCCAATAGGTTGAGTTATAGTATTTCTCCTTGGGGATGCCGTTCAGTGCAAAGATCCCCAGTTTAATCCCTAGTACTAGGGAAAAAATATTAACAGATCACAGGATGTGAACTGCAGGAAATTTGCATGTTCTCTTCTTTCATTCTCCAACTTCTGTCTAAAGCTGTAGGAAGGCCCACGGAGGGGTGGCACTCTAACTGTATCTGGATCTTGCATTAGCATCTCTAAGGCCAAGGGTTCCATCAAAAAACTGGAGCATGCAAAGCATGAAAGGAGACACCACATTGCAGCGTCATCTGAGGAATCATCTGAGTAATCGCCTGTAGTTTATTTGGAATTCTAAGGAACAAGCACCTCAAAAGAAATAACTCCCCTTAACCAGGCCTGGATCTTCTTATGACTGCCTCCTGCCATATAAATAGCAAGCCAGCTTGCATAGTTTGCATTAATGTCTTCATGAAGGGCTGCTTTGAGTTTATTTTTGTTGCTTTCATTTTAAGACTGTGTTTATGCCTCTCTGTTAGACTTCCAGCCAGTGGAAAAATGACAAGATGCAAAGCTTGTCCTTTTCTCGGAGACAATCCAGACGGTTCCTGGAGGCACATGGGAAGATTAACAACTTATAGATGCCAACTCGCTGGCACTGGGTAGCTTTCCAAAATTTTTTTTTCATGGAAGAAGCAGATACATCAAACTAGTCCCGCATGTCAGTTTCTGTACTTCCTAACGACAGTGTAAGCAGTTACCTACTGCCTAACTACTTCACTGCCTGTGGGACAAATTAAACACTGTAAGAGCTGCTTACCCAAAGTACTAAATGGGGAATGGCTCAAAAAAGGCTGTCTCCAAAAAAGCAGTAGCACTTTGAGGCGTAAGAATAGGAAGCATTTTTTTTTTTTTAATTTTAGAAAAACCAGGAAAGTTTAAGCTAAGACCTTCCCTTGTGATTTCTCCTCCACTCAGCTTCTTACTTGACCTGCTTCTTCTGAGACAGCTAAACACACACTGACAAACTCATTTTTAAATTCCACAACCCTCTTCCCTCAAGGCCAGAGACTTAGGGATGACAGCCTCAAAAAATGACATCACCCCAGGTTTGCCTGCTTGGCAGGGTCACCAATATTGTTCACAGTGAATTTCCTGTAAAGACTCTTAAGAGAGGAAATTAGCCCTGTGTCTGAGTCCTGCCTGTTCTGAGCCATCCTGTCAGGTCGAAACAAAACAAAAGCTTTTTTGTGTTTTCCCTAAACACACACACAGACACACACAGACACACACACACACACTCTCTCTCTCTCTCTCTCTCTCTCTCACACACACACAGACACTCCCTCTCTCTCCCTCTCTTCCTTGCATTTTAAAAATGAGTACTTTAATTACAAGCTAAAGAAATAGATATATTTACGGATGACCTCATGCTTGCTGATAATTAGTAATTTGAAAGACCTGGCACATCCCTGAGCCCTGTTCCTTCTCCGCCCCCTCCCCCAGCCTTCAGCATTCAGGTTAATTACGAAGCTTGACCTTCCTAAACAAATTGAGGGTTGGGCCTAGTGGGCTCCTCCTGCAAGGCTCCCGTCACAGAGGGGCTTGTACCTCCCCCAACCCAGCCCATAATGGAAATGTTTCACAGAGGGCTGACTTGCCTGGGATAACGATGTAGGAGGGGTGACAGGTTTGGAGGGGTCCTAACTCTATCGATGTGTTGACAGGTTTTAATTACCACCGGGGAGAATTTAATCCTAGCAGAGTGAGGGGAAGAAAACTGCTCATCTCAGAGGCCAGAAGTGTTTGGATCTGCAGGTCCCTGTCCTGCTGAGGGGAGAAGTGCGGTGAGGCCCCATTCCAGACTTCCCTTTGTACTTTGTTCTCCCGGCGTGCAAATCCCACAACTGGAGGTGCAGCTGACTCAGGCTGTACTTTCCATACACGTCTTTATGCTAGAAGGGTGTCAACAGCTTGATTTGGAAAAAGCAAACCGGGTGGCCCTCCCTCGGGGTCCTGCCTGCTGCCAACAATGGGAGCTCCTGAAAAAGGCCGCCCTGCTGTCCCCCATCCCCCAGTCAGTTGTCACTCTGCTGTAACATTTTCCAAATTTGCTGCAGGCCTGAGCCCTGTTAGGGGAGAGGCTGGGAGGCGGACATTCTCCTCATTCTTTTGCCTTATTAGGCTGTGAGTTTGATTGCTTTTGGGGGGGATAGGGGCTAAGCTGAGGAATGGCATCAGGAAGTGACCCTGGGAAAGGGGGGCCCTGGAGGAAGAAGAAGAATGGAGCCGCAGGCGTGAGAAGCACCTCGGGGAAGGAGACCTGGCGGGACAGGGCTCCTCGGCTCCTCCAGAGCCCCACGTTTCGGCCAACGACTGGACACAGGTTCCCGGCACAAGCTCCCGCGCACCTCTTGGCCCCCTTTGACAGCCTTTCTGGGCAGTTATTCTGGGGTTATCAGTGGGAAGCTCTTCCTGTTTCCACATCACTTAGCAGCTGAAGAGAAGGTGGTGGACTCTAGGCTGTGGGTTGTTTCTAACTCGAGTCTACAGAAATTTCTGCTCAGCTCTGCTTTGAAGGGACAGGGAAAGGAGTCCCAGGGAAGGAATCCCTTGGCTGAGGGCAAAATTAAGCTGAATTACGAACAAGTCTTCCTAGCACTGCCTATGTTCATCCAGACACAAAACCGCTCAGGGCTCGAAACCCCGACATAAGAAGCCACCTCCCAGATAATGAGGCCCAGATGGAAGCAGAAGCTGGGAAGGACTGTGTCACTCGCAGTGCAGTGCGTGTTGCCACTTGATGGAGGAGTCTTCTTTGAAGCTGCTGGCTGGGTTGAGGCTCCGGAGCTGGGGAGTGTGGGGGGGGGGGCTTCAGGAAAGGGGCAGATGTTTGGGTTTTCCAATGTGCTGCACATTTCAGAGGCCCTTTCAACCCCTTTGAAGAGGAGACTTTGGCAGCAGCCCCCACCTGGATGCAGGACGGGAGCCACTGAAGTAATTATTGAGCGCTTACAATGCGCCAGGCACTATGCCAAATGCCACAGAATCATCCTGTGAGGTAGAAGGATCCCCCTCCGAAGACGGGGAGACCTGCCCCAAGCGCGCAGCCCTGGGGACAGGTAGAGGAAGAGAGCCCAGTTCTGTCTCCCTGCTCCCCTCTCATACCTTTTGCTGCCTCCAGACCTGTGGACTTGGAACTGCCAAAAGCACTTTGCCACAGGTGTTTGAGGTGCTCAACACGGCCTCCTACGGTGCAGCTGCTGGGCCAGGAGACAGCCCGCATCCCAGTGTCATCTGAGCCGCCGAGCAGGCTGGTGCTATCTGCTAACCTGCCAGCTGAGCTGGCCATCCTGCAAGAAACTCTGACCCTGCATTTTCTGCAGCTTCTCCCCCAGCCTCTCTCAAATGGAGGCTAAGCAACACATCCTCTGATTCAAATTCTCTTCTCAATGAATCCCACAGGGTGGTGCACATACCTGTGATCTCAGCACTCAGGAGGCTGAGGCAAGATCACCACACAAATTCAAGGCTACCCTGGGATACAGTGAATTCAAGGACAGTTTCAATTATATAGAAACTCTCAAAAAACAAAAGGTGGGGAGAAGCTCCTAATAAAGACCCTGACTGGGGCCGGGGAGTTAGCTCAGTGGTTCCGGCACCTGTCTTGCAAGCGCAAGGACCTAGGTTCGATCCCTGGTTAACCACATACAATACTGGGCGTGGAGACTCACACCCAGCAGCAACCAGTACCACAAACCACAGTGCCGGGCGTGGTGGCTCACACCTGTAATCCCAGCACTCGGGAGGCAGAGGCAGGAGGATTGCTGTGATGTGAGTTGGAGGCTGAGCTCAGGGCCAACCTGAACCACAAAGTGAGACCCTGTCTCAAAAAACCTTAAAAAAAAAAAAAAAAAAAAAGACCCTGCCTGGAAGCCTCAGGAGGCAGAGAAGGAAACAAAGTGCGGAGCTAAACTCCTCCGGCCTTCTCTCCCCAACAGCACCAAGCTAGGAACTAGCTCAATCCAGGGGATACCTGCCACCTCCACCAACTCATTTAAAGGGAAATCTACCAACCCCAGGCAATCCAGAGCCAGAGGCCAGGTTTTGCTGGAAGATGAAGTCACTATGTCACTTGCTGGAGCGGGTCTACAACTTGGTTTTCAGGCCTGCTCCTCTGCGACATGGAACCCACCTAAAACCACTTGGCAAACAAAAGGCATGGCTACCTTCTCTCACAAGGGCACTTACGGATGTTCACTGGGAAGCTCCTCAAGAGCAAAGCAGTACTTGGGTCAGATATTTGGCCATGAGGAAATGAATAAATCTTGTTTTTTAAAAAGTAAAGCATTTCCTGGGACAGGAACTCAAAAGTTCCACAAGCCCACTGAATCCATTCTTTTTTTTTTTGAGACAGGGTCTCACTTTGTGGTTCAGGCTGGCCCTGAGCTCAGCCTTAAACTCACCTCACAGCAGTCCTCCTGCCTCTGCCTCACGAGTGCTGGAATTACAGGCGTGAGCTACCACGCCCGGCACTGTGGTATGTGGTACTGATTGCTGCTGGGTGTGAGTCTCCACACCCAGTATTGTATATGGTTAACCACGGATCGAACCCAGGTCCTTGCGCTTGCAAGACAGGCACCGGAACCACTGAGCTAAAATCCCCGGTCCCCTGAATCCATTCATTTTAAAAAGGAGTAGCACCTGCTTAGCTTGGCAAGAATCAATTCTTAAGGAGTACAGTTTGGGCTACTCTGTCAAGGCCCAGTGTGCTACCTGCTGGCCTCTCTGTGCTCTCAGGACAAAGCACACATTCCCACGTGACTAGGCACGGGAAGCAGGAGGTACTGTGAGCCCCACTCACCGAGGAGGTGTCAAGACACAGGGCTTGAGGAGACCCCCAGCCACGCACCAGTCTCTCCCTGTTCTTTGTTTGAAATCGGGCTTATTTTGAAAAAAAAAGAAAAGAAAAGAAAGAAAAAACCCCATCTGCAAGGGGAAAGCAAACATCTCAAGAGGTAGACAGCAGACTCGCGAGTAGGGAGAGAGGCTGACCCCCTATTCCGCCTGGGAAAGCAGCAGGACCTGCAAGACTTGGATTCAGAACCAGAGGCCTTGCTATCCAGAGATCCCAGGAAGGCCAAGAATGAACATGGTAGATACACCCCTAAAACCTGAAGCTCACCAAAGACAATGCACATTGTGAGAAGAATTCCTGTGACTGCCTGACAGAGGCAGCTAGATCTGGTTACAAATAGGACCCTCTCACACTTGCCGCCATCCCGCACCTGAGCAAAGGCCCACTCCCCCTGCTCCTTCTCCACACTCACCTCCTTTATGAATGTTTCCATGAGTGATCCCACCTGCCTTTCTTCACCCCTTTCCTCGCCCAGGACACGGCTACAGTAGTGCTGTGGGCTTCCTGGGGTGCCGCTTGGTGTCCTTCTGAGGTCTCACGTGGCTCTGCTCTCTCCCCAGCCACACTGTGAGCTCCTTGAGAGCATGGGCCGGGTCTCCGGTTTCTCTCATACCCCCAAAGGCACAGCGCAGAGCCCTGCTCCGCAGAGGGGCCCAGTGAGGGCTGTTGTCTGGCCCTGGCGGTCATGTTTCTGCCTAGTGCTGGACTCCAGAGTCCGTGAAGCCCCAACTCATGTTACACGAGACGCTAGTTGGCTATGAAATGCAGAGCCACTCTGGTCGGTGGACAGCAATAGTCATCCTGCTACCCAAGAGGCAACGTCCCAAGGATCCTCCATGTCTTTACAGTGTGAGAGAGGCAGCTTTGCCCCAACAGAGCATTTTCTATCCGCAACAACCTGAAACAGGTTCAGCTCAGCATAAATGTGTAATAAGACATCCACCATGGAAACTCAAGACCTATATCCCAAACTTGGGGTAGGAGTCAATATAATCTGACACATTTTCCATTGCTATAATTGGGGGGGGGGGGCTCATTCTGAATCCATTTTATAAAGCAGAAGTTTTATTTTCATATTTCAGGGGATGGGGATAAATACACATTCTGCTATACAGCTACTTAAAAATTTAAGTTCACAGAGGTATGTTGCCAGAGAGCAGAAACCTTGCATCTTCTTCCCAGCCAAAGCAGCTACAAAGGCTGTGCCACTACAGACTTAGTCAGCTGCCCTTTGTATCTTGGTTGACAGGGCAGGGCTCTGCTGTCTGATTTCCAGGATTCTCAAGTTCATGACAGATTGATGGAGGAACTTCTTGTTGAGTGCTGTGTGCAGGACAGCAATGCTATTTTGTGTGTGGTCTCTTGAGACAAGATCTCAAAGCATAGTTCAGGCTGACTTTAAACTCACTGTGTAACCCAGGCTGGCCTCAAACTCCTTTCAATCCTCCTGCCTCAGCCTCCAATCCCAAGTGCTGCGTTACTGGACTGGCACGCCTAGGCTGGAGGCAGGAACACTATCTATGGAAGGCTCAAAGCTGCCTCTGCTTTCCCTCTCTGAGTAAAAGCTACAGAACTAGTCCAACAAGCTACAGCTTCAAACGGGGAACCACCGGGCCGGCCCAGAGAGGAATCTGTGTGTCCCTGGACTGGTTTCCAGTGCTGAGTAGAAAGCTGAATGCCTCAGAATGAATCAGCCTGTACATCTCTCTCTGAACCAGAACCACCCTTCTTCCACCTGACCAAAGGAAATAATGAACAGATAGGAGAGGAATTTACAAAGAGGGAGGGAACTGAGCAAGAGAGCCATTTTAAAAATCAGTCTTCCGGGCCGAGGAGTTAGCTCAGTGGTTCTGGCGCCTGTCTTGCAAGCGCAAGGGCCCGGGTTCGATTCCCCGGTAACCATATAACAATACTGGGTGTGGAGACCCACACCCAGCAGCAACCAGTACCACATACCACAGTGCCGGGCGTGGTGGCTCCCGCCTGTCATCCCAGCACTTGGGAGGCAGAGGCAGGAGGATTGCTGTGATGTGAGTTTGAGGCTGAGCTCAGGGCCAGCCTGAACCACAAAAAGCGAGACCCTGTCTCAAAAAACCTAAAAAAAAAAAAAATCAGTCTTCTGACTCTGACACTCAACATTTAAAAAATAAAAACCAAGTGGCATCTGAAGTAAAAGTTTCTTCACAGAATCAGAGGGGCCTTAATTTGCTCATACGATAGAAGTTAAGCTTTCTGAAAGAGTACACTACAAAGCCATGAGTACATCATGCTGTAAAACTCCAGATTCAAAAGTTACCAAGGCTTTAATCAAACACAGGTGCCTACTGCAGCAATGATGACAGAGATAATTGAAGCTTTTGTTTTAATGTTCTGCAGCCCTGGACTTCCCACTTTAGAAGTCTGGTTTGGCCTGTTCAGGGGGCCCTGGAGGAAAGGGGTGCAGTGCCAGAGTTCTGGAAGCAGGAGGCTCCTGACTTCCTGGACTCAAACTCAATGTAGACCTCGTCAGCACTTCTGCCGACTCAACTGGGACCTAGCTGTGCCCATCTCTCCCCCTTGCCCTGCTATGGCCAATCTGGCCTTCTCCCTGCTGCTCAGGGACTCTGTACTCTGGTCCCCTCTCATGGGAACAGCCCCCCTTGTTCTCTCATTGTTCCCTCTTCCTCATTTACAGGGAACCGCTGAATCCCATCTCTTCAGAGACCTTCCTTGCCAGTTAAAGTACCCACTCTATGTCTTCTGCCCTTACCACCCTCTCCCCAAACTATTCCTGGTCAATGGACTACAGCTAAGTGTAGAAATAAGAACATAAACTTGAAACTGGCCCTTCAAGGCTAAAGTCCTGCCATTTTCACCTGGGCCAGTGTCTTAACTGTCCACAAGTCCATTTCTGCCTGCATTACACAGGGTAATAACACCTACCTTAGCAGGTAAGCTGTATTTCAGAGGCCTATGTCAGTCAGTCCACGCAAAGCCCCTGGAACAGTGTCTTACACAAAGTCAAATACTAGCTGCTGGGCCGGGAATGCAACTTAGTAGCACCACGCCTGCTTGGCAAGTGTGTGGTCCTGAGTTCAATCCCCAGTACCCCTCCCCCAATACTAGCTGCTATTACTTTTTAATTTATAGCATCTAATCCTATTCAGTTCCTTTATTAATTATATGCTTATCTGCCTCATCAACATGTAAGCAAATCAAAAACACACCAAAAAGATGGAAGGTTGTCTGCAATTGGCCATCTGACTTCCTTGGTGGTCACGGCCCAAAGACCCTCACAGTCTCACATAAATGAACACACAGAGCTTGAAGTCTCATGTTTAAAGTATGCTTGGAATGTTTGATAGGAACTTGCACTTATTTTTAGGCAAGAAACTTGTCTCCTAAGCTAACCCTGTGGCCCCAGAGCAGGCCGTATTTGGCAAGGATTGCTCTGTGCTTGTTTATTAAGGAGACCCAGAACTTTCTCAACCCTCAAGTAGCTGCTGAAAGAGCTCAGGGCACTGACCATATGTTACCCTCGTGGTCAAAGCTTGTCCCTCTGAAATCTCAGGGGATTCTGTTCGGAGGGTAGGAGCAGAGGTCTACTCCCTCTCCCTTACCTTCTGCAACTCTGCGCTTGTGACCTATGAACTAATCACCCCTAAATTGGATAACAGTTCTCAAATGCCTAAATTCCTTTTCATGTATTGTCCCTTGTGGATAAGGTGGGAAAGTTATAAAGAGAGAGGAAAAATTAGTTTAAAAAAATCCCCAAGGAAGCCCTTCCCTAACTGGCCTAGGTATTTCCACTCACCTTGCTGGGAGATACAGTGTAAGGTGATTAAAGACGACATCCTGAAAAAGACATCATTACAAGCCTTTCTGTTTAACAGCAAGTCAAATCCCACTACAGTCTTGGCAGCACAGCTCAAACGATCAAAAAAAAAAAAGAAAAAAAGAAAGTAAGTAACTGCCTCACAGTCCTGGTGATGTTTACTGTCTGGAGACTTTCCAGGACTTGAAAATCTGAATCACGACTGGTTAGCAGACAGCCTGTAAGAAAGGTCGATTCATCAGACTCTCCTTAAAACCAGCCTGGCCAGTTGGCTGCTACCAGACATTTTGGATTTGAAACTAAGTTTACTTCATAGGCCAGAACTGGAAGATCACACAAGTCTTTTAAAGTAAAAACTGAAACAACAAAGACAATCTGACCCTTCCAGATGCACGCAACAAAAAAAAAAAAAAAAAAAAAAAAAAAAAAAAAAAAAAAAAAAAAAAAAAAAAAAAAAAAAAAAGGAGGGGGGAAACAATACGAGCCAGATTCAGTAGAAGCACTTTGTGAAAGAAAGCACTTAATAGTTTCAGACATATAGTTTAATGGAAAACCACTCATTTTCCTAAAGGAGGAGTGATAGGGAGGAAAAGGCTTGTTTACTGTCAGCTGGGAAGCTGTAGATTTTTAAAAAAATGTTACTTGGACTTCGTATTTGATGGAAACTTTAGAGTTCTTTTTAAAACATAAATATTTGTGAAAGCAGGCAGAAAATGCAGATACATTTTGCCTTTCGCCCTATTATTAAGTCGCATACCGGAGATTCCAACTTTAAATGCCTAGAGCAGTGGTGGCTATGCTATGGCAGAGTGGATGTTATCATTGAAGGTTCTGAAAGGTTCGCCATCAATGGCCTAGAGGGAAAGCACGTGGGCCTGTGCCAGCCACAGAGCCATTAGCTGCTTCAGATCCACACTGCTTTATTGATAAGGAAGTAGAATAACCCAGCTCCTCACCAGAGATCAGAGACCACTATCCACCTTCCCAAGACCAGCACTGTTGAATAAGGGTACTAGCCCAGACCATCTGACTGCATCTTTTTGTTTGTTTGAGACAAGGTCTCGGCCTATAATTCAGGCCAGCCTTTAACTTACCATCTAGCTCAGGCTGCCCTCAAACTCAGAGCAGTCCTCCAGCCTCAGCCTTACAGGGCTGGGATTAAAGGCGGGTACAAAAACCGCACCTGGTGGACAGCAACATTTTTTCAGCCAGGGACCCAACACTCTATTGGTGCTGTCTTTGGGCACAGTGGCACTCCCCAAAACAGTAAGCAGGCAACAGTTTCCATGGTAAACTAAATACCTTTAACTCACACCCAGATAATAGCAACTAAATACCTTTAACTCACACCCAGATTTAGACAGATCACAGAGCACTGATGCGTTAACAATTACACCTTCACAGAGGGAAGTGGCCTTCTAGCACTGCTTCTGGTTCTTGGACATGGAAGGACTGTTATTCTGCTAATTCAAGGGCATGGACCACCCGTGTTTCCTCTTATAGTGACACCCTCTCAATGTCTCCATCACCCCTGCAAGCTGAATCACCCACAAACTTCCTTCCACGGACATTTCTTCTGACCTCAAACTGGTCTACCTCCACCACCAAAGTGAAATACATCTATTTCACTTCCTGCTGTGCCCTCCTTCTGGATGGCTGCTAATTAAGACATTCTTTTTTTTTTTTTTAGGTTTTTTTGAGACAGGGTCTCACTTTGTGGTTCAGGCTGGCCCTGAGCTCAGCCTCCAACTCACATCACAGCAATCCTCCTGCCTCTGCCTCCCGAGTGCTGGGATTACAGGCGTGAGCCACCACGTCCGGCACTGTGGTACGTGGTACTGGTTGCTGCTGGGCGTGAGTCTCCACACCCAGTATTGTATGTGGATACTGGGGAATCGAACCCTGGCCCTTGCGCTTGCAAGACAGGCGCCGGAACCGCTGAGCTAACTCCCCAGCCCTAATTAAGACATTCTTAGAACTGAAATCATTCATTACTACTCAGAAGGTGAAATAAAGAAACTCTTTATCTTGAGGTGTTAGGAGATTAAAAAGCCAAACACACTCCCCCTTTGGACTCGGAGCACTACGATACACTACTGGCTGTTTCCGATCTACTGTGGCTTCCACCCACTCTCAAAAGCCATCAGACGGGGGTAAAAGATGAAAAGAAAAACCCACTAGAACGCCAGTGACAGACATCACTCAATCCTACATCTTAGGGTGGGGGTAGGGCTTTGAAAGGCACAAAATAAACCACAAAGTCTTCTTTATTCCTGCCTGAAGCCCAACACACAAATGCTATTGTACTGCTGTGTTCTAGCATCCCATTCAATCGTTGCAACACCGGCAATGGTATTTCCCAAGTCGACTTGACAGTGTTCCGCAGGGCCACAACTGCCATTTCCAACTCTTTCCGCCCCCTGTCCAGGTTCACCAGAAAACAAGGAGTGTGCTCTGCTCTCCTATTTGGGAGAAAAAACAAGCCTTTCTTAACTCAGCAGCAGAGTACAGCTTCCCTTTCAAGAATATAGGACTCAAATATACCTCATGGAACAGCAGTATGCTTTGTTGACAAGAGTGGCAAAACGTTGCGACCCTATCTCAAAAAAAAAAGCATGAGGAGCAAGTGACAAAACCCACGATTCTTACATTTACAATGTGGGCTAGTTTCTTAAAAATCAAAACCCAAAAAAGCCTTAACACCTAAAAGCAAAGATTGATAAAGTGATCTTCTGACAAGCATGTGCTCAATTCTAGTGTGGTGGGATATGGTGTCCCATGCAAGTCACCACCCTGCCCACCTCCACACGTTTCAGGGTCAGAACGCAAAGTTTTTCTAAAGTGTGGCATGAACATTGGGAGATTTTAAGAATTATCCACATACTACATTAAATCTTGCATCATACTGAGAGGGTTAATCCCTCTTATAAACCTGGTGATTCATAAGAAATGGCCTCAGTTTGGTATTCGGGTCTTTGGTACCTGATCACAATAATGCCAGTCTCTTAAAGGCAGAAGCCAAAGCCTTCAAGCTAGAACTTTACACTGTTTTACTTTCTTTTGGTCTGTTGTTGTGTACTCTCCTCACTCCGTACTGAGGATTGAACTCAGGACCTCTGGGCAGCACCACTGAGCTACATCCTTGGCCCACCATTGTTTTGATTTTTGAGACAGGGTCTCACTGTATAGTTCAGGCTGGCCTTGAATTCACAGCAATCCTCCTGCTTTGGCCTCCACACCAGGCTGTTTTGCTTTCAATATGCTTATTTTTGCAATTTCCTTCTACTTATGGCAAAGGAAACTAGGTTTTCCATTAAAAAAATTCAAACTGAGCTGGGCATGGTGGCTCATGCCTGTAATCCCAGCACTCGGGAGGCAAAGGCAGGAGGATTGCTGAGTTCAAGGCTCTCCTGGGCTACACAGTGAGCTCAGGGCCAGCCTGAACTACAAAGCGAGACCCTGTCTCAAAAAAACCAAAACAAACAAAAACCAAAAATTCAAATTGACTTAATAATTATTAAATGTATAAAACTAAAAGTGAATATAAAACTAAAAGTGAAAATCACACTGATGCTGAAGAAGCAGGGACCAGCACAGACACAATGGTGTGACTACAGCAGGACATAATGGTACATAACTTGTAACCCTAGTACTCAAGAGGCTGAGGGAGGTGAATTAATAGTTTGAGGCCAGGGCCGGGGATATAGCTCAGTGGTTCTGGCATCTGCCTTGCAAGCGCAAGGACCCAGGTTCGATACTGGTAACCACATAACAATACTGGGCGTGGAGACTCACCCCAGCAACAATCAGTACCACATACCACAGTGCCGGGAGTGGTGGCTCACGCCTGTAATCCCAGCACTCAGGAGGCAGAGGCAGGAGGATTGCTGTGATGTGAGTTGGAGGCTGAGCTCAGGGCCAGCCTGAACCACAAAGAGAGACCCTGTCTCAAAAAAAAAAAAAAAAAAAAAAAAAAAGTTTGAGGCCAGCCTGAGCTATATAATTCTAAAAAAACCACTGTTTGAGGATCCGCTGTCTTGTCTTTCCTGGAAACACAGGATAGTTCCCCACTCTTGAGAGGAGAGGTAGGTGTCCGAGGACAGGAGAGGGTCCTATCCCAGGAAGGCAGGAGACAACAACAGGTGGCAAATAGCAAATTTCAAGCAAAGCCAATCTGCTGGCTTTCAGATAACACTTCAATATATCACACCTAAGGAAAGAGCCGCTGGCCTCTTTCAGAGTAATTGCAGGTCAAACAAAATGGAAGGCAACTGTGTTACCACAAGCAGCTTTTAGACTTTTGGCGGACATTCCAAGTTAATGCCTCTGTTGTTTACAGAGTAAGAAGGGAGCATTAAAGAACAAACCAAAAAAGGCACAACACTAAGACAAAGTTTGGGGGATTTTTATAATGCTAGGAAGACTCGTTGCTAGGATAAAACCGACAAAAGGGCACTTTTGCTAGTTAAATGCACACAATGATTTAACTTTCTAGAAGAGTCTAGTCTTTTCTGTCCTAGCCAGCTAGTTTAATCCCCACTCCCCACACTCCTAGGAGATCAATCCTTAGGTGAAGACTGGAATTTAAAATGGTTTTGTTTCTCTTTAATTCACTGAACCTTATACGCCTTGATACCTGGGATACAGACTAAAATGTAACTCACAAACCTTTTTGAAGAAAAGTAAGTGATACTCTGCAGCCACTTTCAGACACTCTGTAACAAATTCTGGCGCCTATACTGCCACACTGTAAAACTAAGTTTCCTTATACCTCTTCTTTGATGTTGCAAAGTTTAAGGTCCTGAAGGAGACTAATCTTGGGCTCTCAAACTACTCATGAAATAAAGACTTCTTTCACACTTGCATGGATGATGGTATTGGTATCTGCTCAAGCAGAGACTTCCGTCTACCCTTTAATAGGTCAGTGTTTCAGTTCCCTCAGCCATTGAATTACCAACTTGCTATCACTTGCCTCTTATTTCCATAAAAAAAGAAAAGGAGAGGAAAAGTCTTACACAAGGTAACATGAGGGTTTTGTTAGGCTGTAAACTACATCAAAAAAGGGAATGGAAGGAAACCGAGGAAAGGGAGTTCAGGGTGACGGATGAAAATATAGACATCAATGAATAAAGAAAATAAGGGTAAAGCTGGAAGAAACACTGATCCAGAATACACTAAATGCTAGAGTAGAAACCAACATGTTGATATTCTGCCTATTCAGAACCTTGAACAAGCAAGGAGTACTAAAGCGAAATAGCTGTTCACTAATTTCCCTCCTTCCTTCCATTCAGAAGATAGGGGACAGCAGGAGCAGCATTAGCGCCAACAGCAGAAATTTTTATTTTTTTATTTTTGCCAAGACAGGGTCTCACTTTGTAGTTCAAACTGGCCCTCAGCTCACTGTATATGTAGCCCAGGTGAGCCTGCAACTCGGCAATCCTTCTGCCTCTGCCTCCCGAGTGCTGGGATTACAGGCGTGAGCTACCACACCTGGTCGATTATGTTTTTTAAAAATAACCCTAAAATGTGGTCAAAGGCTTGTGCAATTCCCAGCACACTATAAATCAGTACAGCAAAAACCTAAAATGTTCATCTCAACAGCCTCAAATTCCCTGGGCCTTCCCAAATCAATTCTTTTTTGGCTCCACTCTCCTTGTTGTCCTCTACTAGATGGCACTGGCAGATAACTTGTACTATATGCTCTCAGCTAACTCTGAAAAAGGGTGCTGTCTGGCCAGAGTCTGTCAGGACCAGAGAGTGTGTCCAAACAAAGGGTTAGATAGACTGGAATCCAGGCTTGTCCCTGCTTCCATGTCCCATTCTGACTAAGACGATTTATTGAAAGTACAAGGCTACTCTTTTTTGAAACAGGATCTTGCTTTGAAGTTCAGGCTGACTTTGAACTCACTGTGTAGTACAAACTGGCCTTTAATTCACAGAGATCCTTCTGTCTCAGCCTCTCAAGCTCCCAAGTGCCAGGACTACAGGTGTACAGTCACCACACTCTGCTACAAGGCTATATTTTAACTGACCTCCCAGACTGCATCTCACCCAACCTCATTTCCTGGATTATTTCCTCCAATACCTAACTTTACAACAAGGCAGCCCACTTAGGGCCTTGCACTCACTACCATTAAATGATAGCTAGTAGTACTAGTTCCAACTGGAAGGTAAGTTAGGTCCCCACAGCCAAAGTAGCCTCCCTGTTGGTCTGGGAAACCAAAGGGGCAGGTTGTTTCAAAAAGCAGAGGGGTAGGGGTTGACCCAACTCTAGGCCTACTCTACTCCCTCCCTGCCTAAAATTAGGTGAAGGGGTAGGTACCACTCCACAGGAGTACCATTTCTCCCATCATTAGGAAAGTCAATCTAGGGCCGGGATTTAGCTCAGTGGTTCCGACGCCTGTCTTGCAAGAGCAAGGACCTGGGTTCAATTCCCCGGTAACCATATACAATACTAGGTGTGGAGATCACACCTAGCAGCAATCAGTACCACATACCACAGTGCCTGTAATCCCAGTACTGGGGAGGCAGGGGCAGGAGGATTGCTGTGATGTGAGTTGGATGGAGGCTGAGCTCAGGGCCAGCCTGAACTACAAAGCAAGACCCTGTCTCAAAAAAAAGGAAAGAAAAATAGAAAAGTCAATCTAAACCTCTATTTTTCTTTTTCTTTTCTTCTTCTTTTTTTTTTTTTTTTTTGCAGTACTAGGGATCAAACTGAGAACCCTGAGCTTACAAGGCAGGCACAGTACCACTGAGCTAAATAATCAGACCCAAACCAACATTTTCTTTGGAGAGAAGGCACAGAATACTAGCAGCTAAGTAGCTTTTCCTACACCTCTCCCAAGAAGGCAAGCATAGTATACTTGCCCCTTTCACATATATACAGTCTAATTTCTGAAGGACTACTGGTAACTTTTTTTTGCAATTGTGTTATTCAATTTGAAAAACTAAGGGCCTGCTAGTTTTAGCTGGGTCCTAAAGGGCAAGCAATTAAGAGTAATGGAACAAAATAACAGATGGTTATTTCAGGGCCTCTATCATTGGCAAAAAGAAAGAAAAGAAAAACAGAAAGAGAGGAAGGAAGAGAAGAGAAGAGGAGAAGAAGAGAAGAAGAAAGGAAGGGAAACTTTCCCAGAGAAAAACAAAACCAGAACTTTCAAATAATTAACTCACACCTAAAAGAGCTCCAACCAAAGGTCAGGGTCTAAACACCGAGCCTGCAAATAAAGACGTTCCAGTGAACACACAGGCTTAGCGAGCAAGGTATGTCCTCTGGCTGTGAGAAGTCACAAGATGACTGTCAAAAGATCTAACCCTTCCATGAAAGCAGGGCGTGGCAGGGCTACTCAGGCCCCTTTTACAAACTGAGAAGGGTACAGCGACAGGTTATAATTGCTCAAGAACTTAGCATGCCAGTAATCTCCACCACTCTGGAAGGCTAAGAAGGGAGGATCACTTGAATCTAGGATATATTTTTTTCCTCAAAGATCAAACCAATCTTTCTTCATACCCCCAGGAAAATATTCGAAGCCTTCCATGTCAAAACTGTTGCATAACCTACTTATTAGATAATGTCTTCATTCTAGAAGTCACTAGAAGTCAGAGCAAAGGGCATCCAGGTAGACACGAGTTATGCACCCTGTGTTGGGCCAACACCTGCTTCAGCTGTTCTGGATACAGAACTCAGACTATATGACAGAGACTGCCACTTTTTCTATGCCCATGGGGACTGGCCTTGGAGAGAGAGCCAAGCAGAGCAATCTGGCATTTCCTAAAGAAACTACAACATAGAAAGACCAGCCAGCCCATTTGGGGTGAAGGGAAGGCTCTCTCGGAAGAGAACATCACAAAATGTTGTACCCATTCCATTACTCTTTCCCCCATGTCATAAAGGATCCCTATCCAGCAGGGGAAAGGACACAGAGGTGGAGCAATACTTTTCCCCAACAGAACAGCTGACTGTAAATATTTGCTGGAAGAGGTATACAGCAGGGTATACCAGGACCTGGTCCTTACTGAGAATCTAAAACAGCTGGTTTTAGAGGACACTGTGAGCCACCCTCTCCGGCAAACGTGTCTGACTCCGGGGGAAGGGAGCTGGGAGTTGGAAGAAGGCCACAATGCACGGAGGCCCTGGGGTTCCAGTGAGACCTGGTTGGTTCTTGCCCAGGGTTCATCGTGCTAGCCTCACCCTGTGGGCAAGGGAGACTATAACCACGAAGAAAGACACACCCTACTTTCAGAAGGGAGAACAGCTAGCAAAAGGAGGCATTTGTGTAGTGGTAGAAGACAGGAAAAAGTCTCCTGCTAGCACCACCTGAGAGTAAAGGGCTAGCGCTCATTTTCCCAAGCACTTAGAAATGGAGAAGACAGATCCAAGACATTCTCAAAAATGATGCTGTGGCCCCCTGCCTCCTCCCAATTTTCCAAGCCTCTTGGCAACTCTCAGGCTTTTCCAACCTTGCACTGCCTCAAGCAATAAATTACAATTGGGACTCCAGACAGATCTCCCCCCCCCCTTAAAATGCAGCTCATTGTCAGCTATCTCAATGTGCTCACCCTAAGGTAAGTGAGGCAATGGCAAAGGACACCACCCCAGGAAGCCCCCGCCACTCTCCTCCCCCCAACAGGACTGATAAGGACATTCAAGCTGACGTTGGTAATTTAGCCAAGGTTACGCCAGGCCCCACCTCGGGCTGCCCTGAACAGCTGCACCTCCCACTTTCTCCACCAGCTTCCAGACTGGGCTGCTTGGCCCAGCCTCAGAACACCAACTCACACTCACAACACTCTTCCAATCATTCCCTGCATCAGAGTCTGCCCCCCTCCCGTAATCCTGAAAAATCACCACCGAACTCCTCTTCCACAGCCTCGGAGCCTCACCCAAAGCCCCAAATCCACACATATACACCTTTGTGCAATTACAAAACGGTCCCTTTTGATACTTTTGCTCACTTTATAAGTAACAGAAATACTGTGCAAGAACAAGGATCTTGCTTGCACAGGGCCACAAGCACCATTAGTAATATACGACAGGAAAATCCAGATCTCCTTAATACATTCAATGCTTTTAACTTTGAATCCTTCCCACCCTCTTTACACACCCCCTCCTCACACATGCCCACTCAACACACTCCTTCCTTCAGCTCTTCCCCCACAGCTTCAAACCCTCTCTTAGATCACTCGGCTCCAGCTCTCAACTATGTTAGATCATCCGCCCCCAACACACCAACTCTCTCCCCGGGTTCCTGCTATCTATACTTCTGAACTCCCTCTCACTCCTGTGCGTCTTCCAAGTTGCCTCCAAACCCCAAAGTAAACCAGAAATCACATTCTGCTTTAGGATCCCTGTGCTACCTCCTTCTTGACCAAAAAAAAAAAAGAAGAAGAAGAAGAAGAAGAAGAAGCCGCCATCCACCCTGGCCTCTCACCCCTCTCCCCAAAATGCCCCCATTCTTTTTTCAGTCTATTCATCACACTCTCCCTTTCTAAGGAGGCTTTCATTTTCCTAAACTAACCTCCCTCCCAATATCCGCCATTCCAGCGCACATTCCCACCATTCTCACCTTTGCCTCGGGCTCTTTCAGTCCTCTGCAGAGCTTCCTAACCTCCTAATCAACTTTCTGGAAATTCCTTTTTAAAATATCTCCACATACTGTTTCTTCTTTAGCTTCTCCATCAATTCCTCTTATCTTCCTACCTCTTCTGCACAAGCGCCCCAAATAAACCGCACTCCTCCAAAAACATCTCATTCACAGGCCCCTAACTTCTCCCCTCAATACTCCATCAGAATCCTAGTCCCTCGAGACCCCTAAGCACCCTACCCACTCTCCCACTCAAACCCATGCTTTTCAAGCCTGTCTTTCCCCCTTATCTCCTCTATTCCTTTCATCTTCCCAGGTTCCCTGGTGCTCCGGTCCCTCTTCAGATTCCAAGGTCCCTCCTTGGGACCCCCTTACTTCAGCTTCTCTCAATCCCCAAAGGAGACCTCCAGCCCAGGGCTTCCCCAATTCCAATCTTTCTCAAACTTCTTGTACTCCAAAGAATCCCCTCTACACTCAGACTTCCAGCTCTCTAATCCACTCTGGCCCACAAATTCCCTTCCCGGGCTCAGTCTTCCCCCTCAGCCGTCCCAACCCGTCCTCTGACCTGGATCCCGTCTCAGACCCCAATTCCATTTTGGCCTCTCCCGTCTCCTCAGTTCGCCCCAATTTCCCTCCCAGACCCTCCAAACCATAGCTAGAATTTCTGATTCCTTTTTGTGGATCCCCATATTCCCTACCCGGACACCAATTATTTGTTCAGATTCTCAATTTCTTCCCCAAGCTCCACGATTTCTTTTCAGGACATCAAAGCCCTCTCCAGGCCCGCCAATTCCTTCTCAGGACTCTCCATTCTCGTCAGATCCTGTACTCCGTCCCGGGACCTCGGATCTCCTCCCCAGCGCTCCCAGCCTCCCTCACAAGCCCCCTCCACACGTCCCGCGCACCTTGCGCTGTTGCTTCTCCCAGGCCGGGTCCAACAGCAGGTCCCGGTCCCAGTCGTCCTCCTGGGCCATGTAGTCGCCCATGCCACCTCCACCGCCAGCGCCATTGCCCGCGCTGCTGGGGCCGTACTGGTACGACTGGTTCGCCGCGTGGTAGTCCACCATTCCGCCGCCTCTCGCTTGACCACCAGCCCGTCCGCTCCCGCCTCAGCTCCCGCCCCTATGCCGGAGCCTCCGCCGCCGCCGCAGCTTCTTCACTGCTTCAGCCCGCCCTCCGCCTGCGGCTGCGCACTGCCCGCCGCGCCTGCGCACCACGCCTCCGCCACCGCCCTCCCGCGCGCGCGCACCTGACGAACCGAGCCCGCCCCGGGGAGCGCGGCGCCTGCGCAGAGTCCGACTCTCCACGCCGTCGTTCAGCTCGGGTGCGAGCCGAGCCCGCTGACCCGCGAGAATGCGCACGTCATTCGCTCGTGGGCGTTCCCAGATCATGAATGATTCATAAGGCAGTTCTGGATACTGAGCGTTAATCTGCTCTGGAATGGAAGTTGTTCTTATTTAGCATTCAAATGTAACTAATATTTCTTTACATATATATATATATTTACACATGTACATGTATATATATGTTGGGGGTTGGACAGGGTTTCACTTTGTAGCTCAGGCTATCTCTGAACTCACTATGTAGCCCAGGCTGGCCTCAAACTTGCAGCAATCCTCCTGCCTCTGCATATGGGAGGCTGAGACAGGAGGATAGCTCCGAGTTCAAGGTCAACCAGAACAACACAATGAGACTTTGTCTCTAAAAAATCCCCCAAAACAAAACAAGTTGAACACCTGATGTTCTCCCTAACCCAGATCACCCAGCAATTATCCAGGTCTCAGCTCATAGCCCCTCCATTCTCCAGCTGCTCAGAAAATCCATGGAAGCATCTTTTATTTCCCTGTCTCCTCAGCCTGTATCCTGTGTGTCAGAAAACTCACTTCTTCCTGTGCCCACTTGTGCCCTACCTGGTCCTGTCCACCCCAGCGTCCTGCCTGGGCTCTACAGCAGCCTCCCTCTCCCCTCAGCCTCCACACCATCTTTCTTCTTCACAAGAGGCCAGGGCCGAGCTTGTGAGCGCATGAATCAGATCACATTTCTCCTTGCTCTGCTCAGAGGCTGAGGCTCCACACTCTGAGTAAGAATGCCCAGCGTCAAGGAAAGGAGGAAAGCACCCGAAGGAGGAGCTTGCCCTAGCTTGTCCCCGCAATCTATTTTCTGAGACTTTTTTAAAATTTAGCTTTTAGTTTTTGTTTATTTTTTGGGAGGGTGGGGGGTGTACCACATATCCAACTCCAGAGCTTGGGAGGCAGGTGCTAGAACCACTGAGCTAAATCCCTGGCCTCACGGGGGTTTTTTGAGATGGAGTCTCATTATATAGTTCAGTCTGGCCTCAAACTCACACTCACAGCCCTCACAATCCTTCCTCAGCCTCCCAAGTCGTGGGATTATGAGCCAGTGCCATTTTTTGTTTTGTTTGAGTATTGGGAATTGAGCAGAGGGCCTTTGTCTTGAGCTAATCCCCAGCTCTTAGCTTTTAAATTTGGAGAGGTTCTTTCTAAGCCACGTAACACTGTCCAGGTAGAATTTGTGATCCTCTTTGTCTCAGGTTCTCAAGGACTGGCGATTACAGGTGCTACTGAGTGGGGAAAAACGGAATGAGAACTCTATAGTCCAGGCAGGTTTACTGCTTCCTTTTGAGACAGGGTCTTGCTTTGTAGTCCAGGCTGACCTTGAACTCACCACGTGGCCCAGGCTGGCCTCCAGCTCCAGGTGATCCTCATGCTTCAGCCTCCAGAATGCTGAGATCACAGGCGTGTAGCACCATGCCTGCCAGAGATGTACTGCGAAATCTAAGAGAACGTCTATGCAAGCAAGACAAAGAAGGTGTCTCTTATAGGCTAAGAAGTTTTTAAATAGATTTTTTTGGGGACAGGATCTCGCTTTTGTAGTTCAGGCTGGTCCAGAGCTCACTATCTAGCCCAGGCTAGCCTGGAACTCACAGCAATCCTCCTGCCTCTGCCTCCTGAGTGCCAGGATTACAGGTATTGTGGTGTGTGGTACTGATTGCTGATGGGCATGAGTCACCATGCCTAGCATTATGGTATGTGGCTACTGAGGATCAAACCTGGGATCTTGTGTTTGCCAGGCAGATGCTGGAACCACTGAGCTAAATCCCTGGCTCCATTAAACAGCATTTTCTGAGCAAGTTTTGGAGGGAGTAGATGAAAAAAACAGCAGGCTTGTGGCTTGTTATATTCTAGGACCTACTGACATGTCCTCCAGGGACCACTTATGACCTAAGTAAAATGAAACTCACACTCTTCTTAGATGGTGGGTAGGCTCATTGGAACTGGTAGTGCCCCCGTCCAGCTCTGTCACCATGCCAGCCTCTTGCCCAGATACTGAGACAGTGGGAAGTCCTGGGACTTCCGCCAGACCTGAGGCCTACACGCTGGTCCTCACCTCCTTCTCAGCTCACCTCCCATACTTGTCCAAACTCACAGTCCTTGCTACACCTCCAACACAGCTCACGTTACACTCAGCCTCAAAGCCTTTGTATGTGGTGACACCGGTACTGGGAACTGAACCCAGGGACTTCACACTTACGACCCTAGCCTTTATTTGTTGAGACAGGGTTTCACTAAGTTGCCCAAACTGGGCTCAAATTTTCTGTCCTCCTGCCTCAGCATCCCAGAGTGCTGGGATTACAGGTACAGTCACCACTCCAGGCTTGGTGACAGGTTCTTACAGCTGCCACACTTCCCCTGGATTCTGGATCTCCAGGCTCATGGCCTTTTCGGGTCTATACAGAAATATCACTTAGTGGGTGAGACCTTCCCCAACTACCCATGTGAAAAAGTATCCTGACTGGGGATCATCATGTTGGGCGAAATGAAGGAGGCTCACAAAGACAAAGAGTCCATGTACACTCTAATGCAATCTAAGAAACATGGTGCCGAAGGAGAAAGAAAACTGTTACTGGAGAAGAGGAAGGGAATAAGGGGGAGAGGCTGGGGAGCATGACAAGCAATGAGTGGGACAATCAAATACATTGAAACCCACTATCTTGCTGGTAGCACATCTGTAATCCTAGCACTCTGGAAGGCTGAGGCAGGAGAACCTCAAGTTCAAGCCTAGTGTGGGAAACTTAGCAAAACTGTGCCTCAGAAAAAATAAAATGGAGACTCTAAATTCAACCCCTATACAATAAAAAGCAAAGAAATCCAGTATTTTGTAAAGTTGGTAGGAGGTAATAATACAAGGGGAAAAAAAAAAACTAAAATAGGAAGCTAGGGCTGGGGGTGTAGAGTGATAGGCCTCTGTAGTTGTGTTCAAGGTCCAGGGTTGAATCCCCAGTACTGCAAAAGGAGAAAAATCCCTGTACCTTTGGTCACAGTACTTAGCACTTTACATTCTGTTTGCCCCGTGCCTTATCTGTCTCTTCTGCAAACTTTCCAGGCCACGAGGGAGAGGCACCCTGTACCCTGATCTCCAAGGCATCTGGCAGAGAAGCCAATCAGTCCTAAATGGATGAATAAATGTGCATAAACACTGGTAAGGAATTTAGTATTTTTTGCTGGGCTAGGAATTGAAGCCAGTCTATAGCTCATTAGGCAGATACTCTGTCTGCCACTAAGCAACAGGCTGGGCCCAGAATTTTATTCTAAACGTAAGGGAAGCAGGGTTTTCAGCAGGATGACTGGGGTCAGAATCCCCTGGTCATGGGTCCCTCTGGCCACTTGGGACAGACAGCATTAGTCTGGGCACAGCAAGCAAAGCGAGGATGGACAGATCAGGGTCTCATCTCAAGGAGGCACTGAAGGAGAGGGCACAGGACATGGAAGAGTGAGCTGGTAAGACTACCAAGAATGGGCTGGGATTTAGCTCAGTGGTTCCTGTGCCTGCCTTGCAAGTGCAAGGGCCCAGGTTTAATCCCCGGTAACCACATACGATACTGGGTGTGGAGACTCATGCCCTCCAGCAATCAGCACCACATATCACAGTGCAATGTGGTGGTTCTTGCCTGTAATCCCAGTACTTGGGAGGCAGAGGCAGGAGGACTGCTGTGAGTTCAAGGCTGAGCTCAGGGCCAGCCTGAACTACAAAAGTGAGAGAGACCTGTCTCAAAAAAAAAAAAAAAAAGAATGGATCTTTAAGGGCTGGGAATTTAGCTCAGTGGCTCTGACACCTGCCTTGAAGGCCTGGGTGCCATCCCCAGTAACCACATACCACAATGTCCGGTGTGGTGGCTCACGCCTGTATCCCAGCACTCAGGAGGCAGAGGAAGGAGGATTGCTGAGTTTGAGGCTGAGCTACAAAGAAAGAACTTGTCTCAAAAACTACCAAAAAAAAAAAAAAGGACTGTGGACCTGGTTTGAGTCCACGGTGCGTAGGTTATCATCAAGCTGGCTGGATCCCAGCCACTTTCTGCCTGACCTGGAGCCTGAGTACTCCAATCTCCCCACCCACCCCCACTGGATTCAGAAACTTCCCAGACCAAGGGCACAGAGGTAATGTCTCCCGGAATCGCAACCTTGAGGCCACTTCTTGGCAGCATCCAGAGTGGGGCCGAAGGGCAGCAGGACAGAGGGGACCAGAGGGGCTTTATTCTGAGACACCTCCCTACGTAGCCCAGGGTGGCCTTGAATTCAGCAATCCTCCTGCCTCAGCCTCTCAATTACTGTGATTATATTATATAAGATGGAACGGAGAAGCCTGGCTAGACTAGTGTCACCATTTCTATCCACCGCCGAAAGTTCAGTTACAACTAAATGCTATACCCATGGTTTTCATTTTTTGGGATTAGGGATGGAACCCCACAGCTCTGCACATGGCAGGGAGACACACAGTCACTGAGCTGGGGGGGCTCCCATGCCTCGTTAACGCTACTTAGGCAAGTAGATGTGCTGGGCATCGTGGCACACGCCTGTGATCCCAGCTCTTGGGAGGCTGAGGTAGGAGGATCACTGTGGAGTTTTAGGCCAGCTTGAACTACACAGGAAGACTGTGTCTGAAAAAAATGAAAAAAGGAAAGTGGAAAGGTGAGGGCTGTGTCCTCGCAGGTGGGACAGAGAACAGATTTCTCACCAGATGACTACACAAGTCGCTCAACAGGGTCCCTGAGCAGCTTGCAGAGGAACAATGTTCACAATCCCTCGAAACTCTTCACAGGCATTAGGCCACACTTTTTTCCAGCACTGGGGATTGAATCCAGGGCCTTTGCCAACCCTCAGCCCCTCTCCAAGAGCATCTTGCTAGGTTGTCCAGGCTGTGGTGGAATTTGCTGTCCTCCTGCCTCAGCCTCCCACCACACTTTGCTAATTTAGAACTTGTGAAGACTGCCTGGTTACGACTGTCCCGGCGCTCAAACAGGCCCAGAGAAGCCACCTAACATGCCTAAGGGCTAGGAGGCTGGGCTTAAACTCTGCGGTCTCCCCCACAGCCAGCCGCTCAAAAGCTGGAAAGCAGGGCGAGATGGCCCCGCCAGAAGGGAGATGCCGCCATCCTCTTCCGGTCCATCAGCAGTGGCCAGCTGTACAGCGGCAGCCTACACCAGGACACCTGCCCAGGAGGCATGGGAGGCATCTGCGTCGCCACCCAGCAGGGCCTTTGCTAATCCGTCCTCCCTCGCCCCAGCCCACCCGAGCTGCTCAACAGCGGCAGCACGGCAGCACGGCTGACAGCCACTCTGGGCTTCTGCTTCCGAGCTCCTGGCGCCTGTTCTGGTCTCTGACCCGGACAAAGGTTGCGGCTCCACCCTGCAAGGCCTCCCTGGAATGCCGCGCAGCACAGGAAGCAGGGAGGAGGCCTGGCGGGCTGGCGGCTGTGCTCCCACGGACGGCGTCACAATGGGGTGCGACCGGCACTGCCAGGGCACAGCCAGGCGGTGCCCCTGTGGCATTTCACTTCCTCCTGTGTCTCACCTCTCTCACTGCAGTGACAGGCTGAGGGAAATTCATCAGCCCGAGGTCACTCTGCCACACTCTGTGGGATACCGATGTATGAAAGCCACGTGTGGTGGCACACATTTGTAATCCCAGTACTTGAGGCTGAGGCAGGAGAACTGCCTTGTGACCATCTCAAAATAACCCAAAACAGAAAAGCCACTCTGACAGCAGCTTTGGCCTGGGGAGTGTGGCTGCCCCTCTCTGACATCTAGACCTGAGAGGGGAAAGTCCCATTTCCCAAACAGTCTCTACTCCTGACAAGGACTATGGGCCAGACTGCGACTTGGGGCACTCCCGGCTCCGACTCTCTGGGCACATCACTCTCGCCCTCCCAGAGGAGGAAATGGAGGCTCAGGGCGACAGGCGCACTGGGCCAAGGCCAGAGCAGAGCCGGATGTGGACACAGACCCGCCCTCCACGCCTGCACAGCCAAGCTCCGGCGGCCACACACCGTTCACACTGTCGTCCTCTTGGCTGACTCACTGCTTCCCTCCCCGCCCTGACCTGCCAGGTCTGAAAGGGCTGGTGAGATGACGAGGCGGGAGGAGGCCAGCTGGGCTCTCGCCTGGGCACAAATCCCTGCTCCCAGGCGACCTCTGCTGGGCGAGGGGAAAAGTCAGACCTGAGCCAGAAAGTCTTTATTAAAGGTCTGCAGTTACTGGGAGGAGGCCATGATGCTGGACACACCTGCAGAGGAAAGGGGACACAGGGTTACCCCGGGAAGGTCAGACCTCAAACACCTACCCTGTATACAGTGCCTGATCCACAGGCCTGTTCCAGAGCGACATGATCATCAAAGGCAGTTCACATCAATAGTTTAAAAACGAAACAAAAAAGCCAGGGACTCTGAAGGCCCAACGTAACATTTCTGTGCCTTAGATTTCCTATTTGTCAGGAACATCTGCCCTACAGGGCTGCTGGGTTGTGACATGCTTAGAATCACCCTCCACCAACCATAGTGTGGCTTACGATCACTATTCAGTATAGCAGTTTGGGCTTTTTTTCTTGTTAAATCTCACTATGTAATCTAGCCTGGCTCAAACTCCCAATCTTCTTGCCTCAGCTTCCTTAGTGCTAGGATCACAAGTGTGTGTTACCATGCCCAGGTAACATGTTTTGGGTTTTTTTTTTTTTTTTTTTAAAGGTATTTTGAGACAGGGTCTCGCTTTGTAGTTCAGGCTGGCCCTGAGCTCAGCCTCCAACTCACATCACAGCAATCCTCCTGCCTCTGCCTCCCAAGTGCTGGGATTACAGGCATGAGCCACCACACCCAGTACTGTGGTATGTGGTACTGGTTGCTGCTGGGCCTAAGTCTCCACGCCCAGTATTGTTATGTGGTTACCGGGGATCGAACCCAGGCCCCTGTGCTTGCAAGACAGGTGCCGGAACCATTGAGTTATATCCCTGGACCCGTTTTGGTTTTTCTTGTGATACTGGGGAATTGAAGGCAGGAACTCACTTTCAACCATCTGTCTCTAACTAGAGAAGCCACTAAGCTAAGCTGGGGTAGAACACAAAGTCCTGCTTCAGCTCCCAGAGCTTGCTGGAATTTCACATGAGAAAACTGAAGCACAGCAGTACTATCCCCTTAAGTTAGACAGCTACAAATGTGAGAATTCGTGTTCCTATCCACTAACTGGACTGCAGGGCAGGAGAAAGGGAGGCCAAAGGCACAAAGCGCCTGCACCTGGACCAGGTAAGTGTGGTGGCACCTGGACCAGGTAAGTGTGGTGACACCTGCCAGGCCTCCAGCCCTGGGAAACCTCACTGAGCACTGTGGGCAGGGCACCCAGCAGCCCTTTCCTTCCCTGGCTAGACCCTGAGACGGGCCCTGGCGCCTGGAGGTGAAAGTTTCCAGTCCCAATCTCCATGGGAAAGTACCTAAGCCCATAGCCCAGGACCTCGGCCCCCACTCACTGTCAAAGTCAATCTTCTCCACAATGTTCTTGGGCTTAATGCTCTCCTCCTGGCTGCAGATGAAGATCTGCCCCGACTCGTCTGCACTCCAGCCGTATTTGCTCATCCACACCTTCAGCTGGCTGTCTACAGGTGACACGAGCAGCAGAGAGACACTGGTCAGCTGGCTCAGCACCCTGACCAGGACCAAGAATCAAGACTCACCCACCAGACGGTCAACCCTTCTGCGGCTTACTCCCTACACCACCACCAGAGGGCGCACTGGGCTCTCGGGTCCTTCCTCAGCAGTTTTTGTCTTCACCTTACTGTGTGGCATTGTGGACTAAACACAGGGCCTGGTGACAAATCCAAAGCCTTTTTTAAGACAGAATCTTGCTAAGTCACTTCACAGGCCACGTCTGAACTTGCCATCCTCCTGCCTCCGTTTCCTGGAGGGCTAGAATTACAAGAGTGTACCACCACAGCTGGCTCCCTTTAGCTTGACTTTCTTTTTTGCAAAAATAAGTTATGAGCATAAACATCTTGTTTGTTTTTGGAGATCTTTTAGAAGCACCAATCTGGTCGCGGCCATCCATACTCAGAGCCCTCCTGTGGCTGCATCTCGCTCAGAGGAAAGAACAAAGTCCTACAGAGACCCCACAGGACCTGCAGCTCCCCAGCCACCCCTCTGCCCATATTGGTCACTGCCCTGGCATGCGGAACCCCAGCTACTCGGGTACGACAAGCAGGCTTGCTCTCGACTTTCACACATGGCCTTGGCTCAGGCACCCGCCTCAGCCCACAGTGTAAGTGCTCAAACTGCCCTCGCAACACGCTCATCCCTGACCTGCATGGCATCATCTCCATAGGACATTCAAATCTTGTCATTTTTTTTTCTTTTGACATTTTGTGGAGGGCTGGGGATGGAGCCCAGGGCCTGGCGCACACCAAGCCCTCGCTCTGTCATACAGCCCTTCTGTTTTGCTAGGTGCCTAGCCTCCAGAATGCTGTCTCAAGTGGCATCAGAACTCAGTCAGTTACCACAGGAAGAAATGACAAATAGCACAGGTTCTCCACAGGACAGGAAGAGCCTGTGACTACCCTTGTTTTGTCACTGGGCTCGGGGTGGTGACGGCGTAGAAGTGGGAGAGCTCCACTGAAGGAGCTGGCAGAGGCCTACTGTCCCTGGCCACCCCACCTCCCAAACAGACCCAAGGGACCCAGTTGCCTCACCAGACAGGTCCCCGAGCATCTCAGCCAGCAGCCAGCGGTCTATGTGCTGGTACGTGATGCCCACGACATGGCAGATAACTGTGGAAGGGAGACGTGGTGAGGGGCTGTCCCTGGGAGCATGCTGTCCACCCCAACCCTCCCCTGTAGAGCTCAGAGGACTGGAGGACTTACACTTTCGGACAGAGTCTTCGAAGCCAGTTATACCTTCCAAGAGGTCCATGTTTTCATCCAGGGCTTGCTGAGGGGAATGGCATAGCTGGCATTAATATAAATGACACTTATGCCACTGATATTGTCCCCAGCGGCTAATGTGACCACTCACTCACACGTGGGCCACTCTATGCGCAGCCCTCCGATGTCAGTTCTGTTGCTGTGCCATTTTACAGTCAAGGAGACCAAGCCTCACCAAGCCAGGTGCCTTGTGGTTTGGGTCAGAGGAAAGAACAAAGTCCTACAGAGACCCCACAGGACCTGCAGCTCCCCAGCCACCCCTCTGCCCATACCAGTCACTGCCCCGGCATGCGGAACCCCAGCTACTCGGGTACGACAAGCAGGCTTGCTCTCGACTTTCACACATGTCCTGGGCTCAGGTGCCCGCCTCAGCCCACAGTGTAAGTGCTCAAACTGCCCTCGCAACACGCTCATCCCTGACCTGCATGGCACCATCTCCATAGGACACTCAGGCCTGGGCCGGGCTGGCAGGAACCACACCAGGAGGGGACACAAATCAGCTAACTACACTCACATCTCACAAAAAAGGCCAACCTCTGGGGCTGGGGATTTAGCTCAGTGGTTCTGGCGCCTGTCTTTCGAGCACAAGAACCTGGGTTCTATCCTTGGTAACCACATACAATACTGGGCGTGGAGACTCACGCCCAGCAGCAACCAGTATCACACACCACAGTGCTGGGTGTGGTGGCTCACGCCTGTAATCCCAGCACTCGGGAGGCAGAGGCAGGAGGATTGTGACGTGAGTTTGAGGCTGAGCTCAGGGCCAGCCTGAACCACAAAGCGAGACCCTGTCTCAAAAAAAAGAAGAAGGCCAACCTCTGAAAAAGCCCCACAAGCCCATCTGTCACCTCTGCCCTGTCTCCACCCACATATCACGCAGCCCCGGGGCCTCTGCCCCCTCAGGCCCTTTGACTGCTGTTCTCCTCCCCCAGGACTGGCACCTCCACCTCCTTCAGGCTTCTGCTCAAATGTCACTCTCAGCAAGGGCTTGCTCATCTGGGGAGGTGGGAAACCAAGAACAGCCGCCTGGAAGCTGAGTGACGGACGGACGTGAGGGGCAAGGTGAGGTCACCGGCACCACGTGTACTGGGGAACGACTAACACTCCATGGAATGGGGTGACGAGGCCCAGGACCGGGAGGTTGTGTGTGCCCAGAAGAGGGTCTGCAGCAGAGCCCTGAGGGGGCTGAGTGGAGTGGGTTGTTCAGGTAGACAGAGCTGTCTGGAAGGAGCCTCCCACTTTGCTCTGCTTAGTGAGTGGCTATCAGAACACCTCCGCCTGAATCAGCGGGACAAGCCTTCAAAGTGTACAGATGTGTCCCAGCCAATGTGGCGGTAACGCCAGGGCCACTGCAGACCCAGCACACTGGAGCTGGCTCCAGACCTTCAGTTCAGTTTTAGAACCAGGAGAGACACGGGCAGATCAAGACAGCACACCTTCTGGCCAAGAGCAGGGCAGCTAAGGGGAGCAGAGGGTGGGGAGCAGACGGGGAATGTGGAAGTCAGGGGAGGATTTTCTTTGTCCTCCATGTGTCTGTGGTGACAGAAACCACCTAGGAAGGGAAAGTTGTTGGTGTTTTTGGAGACAGGGTTCTGCTATGTAGCCCAGACTAGCATCAAATTCACAGCAACCCTCCTGCCTCAGCCCTCTTTAATTCTTGGATTACAGGCGTGTGGCACCATGCCCAATGGAAAGCTTTCTGTAAAAGACATTTTTACTTATTTTTAGTATTTTGAGACAGGGTCTTGTCTTGTAATTCAGGCTGGTCTTAAACTCAGCCTCGAACTCAGCAATCCTCCTGCCTCTGCCTCCTGAGTGCTGGGATTACAGGTGTGAGCCACCACGGCCATGCACTGTGCTATGTGATTCTGATTGCTGGTGGGCGTGAGTCTCCACGGCCAGCATTGTTATATGTGGTTACCAGAGACTGAACCCAGGTCCTTGCACTTGCAAGGCAGGCGCTAGAACCACTGAGCTAAATCTCCAGCCCAAAGACACTTTTTTATACAGGGCAGTAGTGGTGAATCTATGGTACACAGGTTCATACAACAGGCTGTTTGTGTCACTGAAATCTCTAAAAGGTTCACTAGAGACTTACAGGTTCACTATAAGACTAATATAGGGTCTTACTAAGCTGCTCAGGATGGGTTCAAACTTGCAATTATCCTGCATCAGTTTCGAAGTAGCTGGGGTACAGATGTGTGCCACTGAACCCTGGAAGGGGAGAAAGGGTAAGGGCACAAGGGAAGGGGCAGCTTTGGCCACTTCCCTCAGCTGAGACTAGAAAAGATACAATGCAATGCCCCCGAAACGTCAGGGTCTGAGGACATTCAGGCTCTGCTCCATTTCCTATTTTCTCAGAAAACAAGAACTCTGGCCATGAGCTGAGGTGGGAACAGGAGTGTGATGAGCTGTGAGGTCTGCCCTGGAGCAGGGGGAGCACTGTGGGACCTCAATGGCCGGGAGGATGAGGAATCCAGACAGAGCTCTTGGGACGCACACACATCTGAGGAGGAAGCAGAGCCCCAAGACCGGACAGAGGCCCGAACTGTGCTCAGGACCAAGAGGTGGCCGGTGAGAGGAACCCTGGAGTTCACCTGGGATCTGGAAGCAGCTGGGGTGGGACGTTTGAACTTTAGAAGGAACCACAGAAAGGACGAGTCCAAGGCAGAGGCTTCCCACTTTCATTCACACCCGAATCACCAGAGTCAATGTATTGAACCTAAAGGCCAAATCGCACGCAACTACTTCTACCAGGCCATGAGTGGGCAGGAGACAGGTATCTGCATCAGTGCTTCCAAAATCTTCCCAAGGCCCGGGGTGCAGGGGCTGCCCTGGGATGCCCAGTACTCAGGGCTTCAGGACAGGTGGGGGATGAGCCAGTAGCACAAGGAACCAAGGGGTCAGGATGGTGGACGGGCAGATCACCTGTGTGGCTTTTCAGTCTTAGAGAGAGGGTAGAAGGAAGATGGAAGGATGAAATTCTTCAAAACGAATGGGGCTAGGGCCACCAAAACAGGTGGGGAGTGGTGGGAGTCCCAGTGTTGGGAGGAGGGGGAGGTGGGGGGTACAGACCGAGGAGGCCATGTGGCCTACCACTCGGGGACAGCACCTGAGGGCTAGGCTCAAGACAGAGCGGTAAAAGGAGAGAGGATTCCAAATGGCTGTGACAGAAGCCTCTGCTTAGGATTAGTGTCACTCACTACAGGCCTGGAGGACGACGGGACAGGGGACAGGGTCAGACTGAGTCTGTGGGCACGGAGTCACCTGTGAGTCCCGGTGCTTCCTGCCTGTGAGCTGAGCATGAGGCATGAGGAAACCAACAAAGGAGTACCTTACCCATCGGCCTGGCCACTACCCCGCCCCTGAGCCCAAGGGAACTTACCCAGAAAGCCTGGAAGTGACAGGTCTCCAGCAGGTCCCCAAGGTACAAAATCTGTCGAATAGGTCGCTCTTCTTGCTGGCAGAGGGAACGTTAAGGGAAAATGGCCCAAACTGGCGGAGGATGGGGATTCCCAGCCCTGGGTCACCCCTTCCCCCTCCCTTCTCATTTATCCCCTTTCTTCCACAGGTTCAGTTCAGAGAAAGGACTGGAACTCTGGGGTATGGTCCAGGGGCAGAGCGCTTGCCTAGTGTGTGTGCAACCCTGGGCTCATTTCCAGTGCCACAAAAATAAAACAGTAAAAAGGGCAAAAAAAACCTAGGAACTGACGGTAGCTCATAGCTTATTTTTCCTGGGGGGTAGAGATGGGAGAAAGGGTGCTTATTATGGCACTATCTGTAGTGGCCAAAGGTGAGGAATGCACTGAGTCGAGTGATGCGGGCAACAAAATAAAAGGTGGTCCAACTACCTGCGGCTGTGATAGAGGCCTCTGCTTAGGAATAGGGTCACACACCACAGGCCTGGAGGGACGACAGGACAGAGGACAGGGTCAGACTGAGCCTGTGGGCGTGGAGTCACCTGTGAGGCAATGCCTAGAACCCCAGCAGTGGGCACGTCTAGCACCATAAGTTCAACGAATCACCTTGTACCTCACAGCTTAGCAACCAATGAGTAGGCAAGGGTGACAGCCCAGCCCAAGGGCAGCTGCTCTGCTAGGCACAGGGGGGAGATGCTGAGTCTGTCAAGTGATGGAAAGAGAGCTGGAGGTTTACCTGGCCAAGCACTGGATCAGCCCAAATGCAAGCTGAGGGGGAGGCCAGCTCAGCACTAGGCACTGAGGACACGTGTGCATGACGGGCTGGCCTGGCTGACCTGACAAGCCAGTTCTTCAGCTTGCCTAGCTGCCCCATCAGCCCCTTTGGTCTCTCACCGGGTGGCTCTCTGCTCAGCCAGCACCCTCAGGACATTTCTGCGGAGCACCCTTCTGGCCACAGCACCTGCAGCCCCGAAGCTTCCCAGCTGTCCAATGCTTACAGTCTGGCCACACTGCACTTAAGACACCTGTGACCTTCTTCTACCACACTTACTCTGTTCCTGAGAGCACCGTGCTCTTTCATCTAGGCCTCCCTCCCCTCGCCTCTTCTGGGTGCCTTCTCCTAACATCCAAGCAATCAGGGATCTGCCCACTCCCAGCTGTCACTAGTAGGGGACCCGCTGCCTCCTCACTGGCTGAGAGATGTGTGTGGGCAGGGGCCCAGCCCAGGTCAGCACCGTGCCAGGCTGAGCAAAGAGGTGCTTGGTACTATGGATGAATGCACAGGCACTCCGTCAGCCTTGCCTCCACACCCTCTGGCCCCAGAAGGATACATGGGCCTGGTCGATCATGCACTTGCACAGGGTGAAGTCGGTGTGGGGCAGGTTGGTGAGGGCCTTCAGCAGGATCTGGGCAGTGACTGCGGTCTGAAAGAAGGCTGGGTTGAACTGGTACCTGGGAAAGGCAGCAAGAGACATAGCAACAGTGACCTCTCCACACCCCCAGGCCTCACCAGATACTGGCTGCTGCTTCAGTCTGGAACTTAGACACAGCTGGGCCCTGAGTCCACACAAATCTTCTGGTTGTGTCACTTTAACTCCCTAAATTGGTTTTCTTGCCCTGGAGATGGGGACCATTAATCCTCCCAACCAACCAACAGACACTGTCATGTGATTCTTTTTTCTTTTCTTTTTTTTTTTTTTTTTGAGACAGGGTCTTGCTTTGTAGTTCAGGCTGGCCCTGAGCTCAGCCTCAAACTCAGAGCAATCCTCCTGCCTCTGCCTCCCAAGTGCTGGGATGACAGGCATGTGCCAACAAGCACTGCACATTCTTCCCCTTCAAGAGAAAAGACTAGGATATAAGTGGTAGAGTGCATTCTTAGCATACATGAAGCTCTAGGTTTGACCTCCCAACATCAAACAAAACCCACATCTACCTCCCAGGGGCAATGTAACAATTGAGATCGCATACTCAAAACATGCAATACGGTAGCCAGCACATGGGAAAGGTCATCATCAATAACCTAACCTACTCCACACACCCTCCTCTCCATTTTAGGGATGGGAACACAGAGGCTGTGTAGTCCCAAAAACTACACAGTGTCAAGAAAGCAGCCAAATAGGAAGAACCAAAAAGGAACAGACCATCAGAACAGAGCCTGTATTTCCAACCCTTGAGAGTCTGAGGCAGGAGGACTGATATGAATTTAAGGCCAGCTTTGGCTCACACAATCAGTTCAAGGTCAATCTCAAATACACTGCAAGAGACTCGCCAAAAAAAAAAAGAGAAAAGGGCCGAGGAGTTAGCTCAGTGATTCCGGCACCTGTCTTGCAAGCGCAAGGGCCCGGGTTCGATTCCCCGGTAACCACATAACAATACTGGGTGTGGAGACCCACACCCAGCAGCAACCAGTACCACATACCACAGTGCCGGGCCTGGTGGCTCACGCCTGTAATCCCAGCACTCGGGAGGCAGAGGCAGGAGGATTGTGATGTGAGTTTGAGGCTGAGCTCAGGGCCAGCCTGAACCACAAAGCGAGACC
>PVIR01011295.1:0-47568 GCA_004026965.1 Petromus typicus
CAGCCTCGCCAACATTTGCCGTTGGCTGATTCTGAAATGGCAGCCATGGCTTTCTATACACGTATGCTGACCCATTTCCCTGGCACCTGACACTTATGCCTGACACTTATCAATACTGCGTATCTTTCACTTCTTCTGATTTTAGCATTACCACTTCAGTCTACATAACTTTGTGACATGAAGCTTGTACACACCTCCATGGCCTATGGCTTAAAATCAGTCTCGTTTTCCACATGCTATAATCATGAAATGTTTCTGTTTGAACAATGATTTGCTAAATTGATGAGCATTTCCATAAATGAGTTGACTTTAAGATGCTCCCATCTCTACATTATGATTCTAATCAGCTCATTAATGAATGGGTGCAGAAATGAGCCTGTTTGCAAATTGCCAGCTTAGATTTGTCCTTGTTTAACTAAAAGCTTTAACTAAAAGCAGGGCTTAAAATATTGAAGATGATAATGCTTCTTCCATCCCTGAACATTTCTTGGTCAAACTGCACTTTAAAAGAGCTTAAGAAAATTTTCACTATTAGTTGGCAGATTAGGTTTAAAAGAATGGAAGAAAGATGAACTTGTAGTATAAATCATTATGCAAAATAAGATTATTAGTAATGTAGTGTTTTAAACTTACATTCAGGTTTATGGACTGTTCTGGCTGAGAAATAAAACTGTGACTTGTGACTGATATGTTTTTGCTGTGTTGGCTCATGTCCTGCCAATTTAATTGGGCTCCGTTGATTTCAGTGTTTCCTATGACATTTCCATCTTACAGCTGTCAGCCTGAAGAAGGAATTAATATCAATAATCCAGTGATCGGATTTAATCTGTAAGATTAGTCATCAACTAAGCTGCAGAGACACAGACTGAAAAGAGACCCCTTGTCGATATTATTTTCTCACGAGATAGTAAGATGGGTCCCCCTCCATACTGATGTGTAAAATCACACATTCGCATGTATTTTATTGCATTCTTTGTGTTTTAGAAAACAATGTAAACCATTGTGTTTGAAGAAACTCTCTTCTCCCAAATGGCATATTATCTACTCTTATTTCATTCCTCACGTATCCAAGAAGCAGCCTTAGCTGCTGCTGATTTTTGTCCTTTGAGGTTTTCATTTTGGTGTGTGTGTTTTAACAAGCATTGATTGATATGCCGTTTTCTCAATTACGAGAGCATTGTTACATGCACTGTATAGATTGAGAGATAAAGACAGAAAACGAGAGAGCCGGAAAGCAAAGCCTCCGTGCACCTCTTTGTAAAGTACTTCTCATTCCACTGATCCAGACGTGCATTATAGTGAGAAGATGAGGAGGAGAGGGAACAGAAAGCTTTCATGCTTTCCTGCTTTTGCACAGCTTCTGTGACAGAGCCCTGTTGATTATCTTACTTGTATGTCAAGTGGACCGTGGCCTCAGGGAGACCAGTGCTTCCTAAGAGCTGTTCTTCCATTAGTCTGTTGAGTTATGCTGAGGACTCAGGGACTGTGGGTCACTGTGCTTTAGAAAATTGCATGAAGTCTCATCTTTGAGGGTCTTAATACAACCTAGCATTTTATAGATTCTGAGAAAAGAACAACATAGTATGACTTCCGTTTAATTCAGAATATTTCACTGTGGAAGCCTTTCTACAGATGTAACACAAATTCACCAGAAATAAAGAAATTTTTGTTTTAAGTGAATATATACTTTCAATGACTTAGGTTAGCTAAGTGTACATGACATGCCACTTCAGGATATAGAATAATGCCCAGATATAATCTCTTTTCTCAACCTTCATGACTTAAAAGCCCATTTAAGGAAGGCAAAAATCCATCCTTCAATCCATTCATTTATTTGGTCTTTCAATAAATGTTTACTAAGAACTACCTATGCTTAGGCAAAAAGTAAAGGGTCTGTGATAAAATGGTGAAAAACTGAGTCTGAGGGCAGCAGAGAAAATTTCCCAGAGGAAGTGATGGATAGGCTCAGCCTTCAAGGATGACAGCATGGACCAGCAAATGGCAGATGCAAAGGCAACCGATTGTGGCAGGTTTTCCCTGGGAACTACTACAAATGCAGAGGTGATTAAGAGCACCGCAAACTCAGGGCATTGCAGGTGAATGGATGTGCATTTGTCTCCATCTCTTATTTATGTATTATCTGTCTCTGTTGCTAGTAAGTTTCAGGGGCGGGGATTTTCCTACAGTGCCTACCATTGTGCTTCTCAAGCTTAGCACAACACTCTTATAAGAAGTGCTGATAAATTCTTACCAAATGAATGACAAGTAGCCTGTTGTCACCAAGCCTGGTATCACACTTGAAGGTGAGATGGGAAGAGGAGGATAGGCAGGTAGGGAGGAGGAAGGATCCAGGGGGGCCTTGGAGGTCATGGTTGGACATCTATTGGTAGGTGAAGGGTGGAAAGCAGGAGTATGATATGATCATATTTGAATTTGGTAGGTGACAAGGTGATGGCTTAGGACCTTTGAGGTAGGAGACTGTTGCAGGGAAGCAGGGAAAAGAAATGAAGTTTGACTAAGGTGCTGACAGGTTGAGAGAAGACGGTGCTATGTAGGAGAGACTACTATGACTTGGAAAAGAAAGGGAAAGATACAGAAAGAACATTTACATTTCTGATTTAGAAAGTTGGAAAGATCTGTGTTTATGGCAATATATATATGAAGCTTTCAGGTGTGTGTGTGTGTGTGTGTGTGTGTGTGTGTGTGTGTGTGTGTAACGAATTTCCAGGTAGTTATTACCCAGAAACCATCAATATAGAGCCAGTTTGGTTTCATCAATTCTGATTTCTCTACCTGTGTCCTTCTGTGTTGCTTGGAATGCTTTAAAGCCAATGAATAATATTTTATTTCTTCATCCATAACTACTGGAGTAGGTGTTTCTAAGAGATAATAACTTTAAAAAACATACATATAATATATGTAGTATACCTAAAATTAACCTTACTTCCTTAACATCACCAAATAGTGTCCCACTGGTCTTAAAATCTTTCTATAATTAATTTAATTCATTCAGGGTCAAAACCAATTCTGCACAATATAGATCACTGAGAGAGAGGCTTTAGAGCTTCTTTTGTGTGTGTTTAAACTTGTTATTTGCACGTGTTTGTAGTATATAATGATTATATTCATCGTAGGGAGTCCCCCTTAATTATCCTCTCTTTGTGGTTTGTTCATTGAAGGAAATGATCTATGGAGACATGGATAGGATTTCCTAGTTTTGATCGTTACATCCCAATGGCATCATTTCTCACAGTCTTTTTGTAAATTTAGTTAGATTTTATTATATCTTTCTCCATAGAAGAGGAAGTAAGTAATGATACAGAGTTCATTGCTGAGCATGGTAAGAGCAACAGTGGGGTGATGGATTCGATGGATAACAAATAGGTAAGGAATTTGGGGAGCCCTTCCAGTTCTATGCAGAATTTTGGGTCCTACCATTTTTATCACCATCTTTAGGCCAGTGTTTTTGGAAGTGAAGGATGGATATGAAGAAAAGTATTCATGTATCTTTGGAAAGTCATCCACTTGACAGGTATAATAATCTCACCTAGTTCTATATCACTATTGGAGTATTCAAAAGCTTTTGGTTTTTCAAAAGAAGTGTTTAATTATTTGGAGGCCTATGAAGGACAGCCAGGCCTAGAAGGTCACATGTTTTGCATGTGGCCCTGAAACCCATGTGTTAGAAACTGGATCCCCAGAATAACAGTGTGAGAAGCGGGGTTTTCAGAAGCAACAAAATGCAGAGGGGACCGCTGTGCTGAGTTGATTCATGTTCTCACTGGAAGATTCGGTATTGTGAGAGGAGGTCTGGTGCAAAATGAGGGCAGCTCTGTGCTGTGGTCCATATGATGTCATGGGTCATGTTACCATGTAGCAAGAAGGCCCTTAGCAGACACAGCCCGTCGATGGTGGATTTCTCAGCCTCCAATACTGTGCGCTGAATACATTTCTATTGTTTAGAAAGCTCCCAGTTTGATATATTCTGTTGTAGCAGCAGGGAATGAACTAAGACAGACACCCTGTTTGGGGTTGGTTGGCTGAGTATTTTCTGTAATTGAGGGAGAGTGGCTTAAGTCATGAGTTTATCACCATATAAAAATCCCTGTTTACTTTCCATCACAAGTCCTCTGAGGGACATTAATAGTCACCTTTGAAGAACTGGCTTAGAAAAATGTTAGCTGTGCTTTAGCGGTTAGGTCTGTGGTCTCCCAGAGGCTGTTTAACTGGAAATCAGTGTGCAGAGCGCGTGTGTGCACGGAGAGCCAGACCTGGTATTTGTCTGTATTCGATCTCAAAGTTGTTTGGTTTCATCTGCCTGGATCTTTTCCAGAGAGTGAATTAGGCAGTTCGGCTATTGTATTTAAAGGTCAGTTTCACACTCTTTCCATCTTGAAACCCAGAGAAACTCTCACCTCATCGAAAAGAACTTTATTTGCACCGAGTCAACACGCATACAAAACCGGCTTTGTGCTGAACACGATTCTGAACATTTTTGCACAGGACTCAGTTAATTCTTATAAAGACCCTTTAATGCAGGCACCACCATTGTTTCCTTTTTATGGATGAAGAACTGAACAGAGAGGTTAAGTGACTTGCCTGAGCTTGGTGAGTTGCAGAGTTGGACGGAACATGGTCGGGCTACTGAGCCTGTTCTCTTAGCTAGTGTGACGTGCTGCCTCCCCCTAATCAGAACGGAAGTGACGTTGCACCTTTTACAGAGTCATGGCCATTAAGTGCAGTGTTTTAAGGTAGGAGCTCTGTCAGCACACAGATAAGGATTGGATCCTGGCTCTGTCACTTAGTAAACGTAAGAGCCTGCTATGGGTTTTTCTGAGCCAGGGACCAGGATAGCACTGTGCAGGGCAGACAGTGACATGTAGGAGGGCACAGCCAGCTTGGTGAGTAGGGTCAGTTTGGCTGTAGAACTGTTTCGAATGTTGATTCCATGTCTTTACCATCCTCTGAAACACAATGAAGACTAAAATAATTGATTAATTTGGGCCAGGAATTTAGCTCAGTGATTCCGGTGCCTTCCTTGCAAGAACAAGGGCCCAGGTTCTATACCTGGTAACCATATACAATGCCAGGTATAGTGACTCATGCACTGACAATCAGTATCACATACCACAATGCTAGGCGTGGTGGCTCACACCTAAAATCCTGGCACTCAGGAGGCATAGGAAGGAAGATTGCTGAGTTTGAGGCTGAGTTCAGGACCCTGTCTCAAAAAACAACAACATGGGGCTGGGGATTTAGCTCAGTGGTTCTGGTGCCTGTCTTGTAACCACAAGGGCCCAGGTTCTAGTCCCAGTAACCACATTCAGCGATGTCCAGGTGTGGAGACTCACGCCCACTAGCAATCATCAGTACCACATACCACAGTACCGTGGTGGCTCACGCCTGGAATTCCAGCACTCAGGAGGCAGAGGCAGAAGGATTGCTGTGAGTCTGAGCCTGAGCTCAGGGCCAGCCTGAACAAAGCGAGACCCTCTCTCAAAAAAAAAAAAAACAAAAAACAAAACAAAAAAACCCAAACAAACCAAAAACCAAAAACACAACAATAACAACAAAAAGCAGCAAAAATTGATTAATTGATTAACTTACATGATAAATTTTAAAAAATGAAAATACAACTAAGTATAAGTAAGTGGTATGCTGTCTTAAAGAAGCAGCCATGTGTAACTCTTCCCATCTCCGCTTTTGGTAATATCTCATTGGTGGCAGGAGCGTTTATGAGAACAGCAAATGTGCCTCCATCATTCTGCCTTTTCCTCAGAGAGCTGATGGTTAAACAGTTATCACCAAATAGCACAACACTGGCACTTGGCCCTGTTTCGAGTGCTTAGCATATATTAATACATTAATCCTCTTTCTGGGGTTTGTTTCTTTTTAAAAGTAAGTATAATTGACAAAATCATATATATTTAAGGTTTACATCATGTTTTGAGATTCATCTACATTGTGAAATGATTCATACAATCAAAGCTGATTAACATAGTCACCACCTCGCACACTTCTAACAACTTGTCATTTCCTCTTAGAAACAGTTATAATAGCATGTCAAAAGATACTTTTAAACAAAAAGAAAAGTGTGCTCGGGATCTCACTCCCAGAGACAGATTAAAGCAGACAAGTGCACATTATTCTAGACGATTGTTTGATGTCTCTGTATATTAATGCAGTTTTGAAAATAGAAGAATTGGTGGTGTCATCTATACTGTTTTATAACCTGCTGTTTTGCTTAACAGAGCTTAGAGAAGACATTTTCACCACAGTGAAGTCATATCAACCTAATGCTCTCTTAGTGGTTTAATTAATAACTCTTTCTTTCTGTCCCTTGTTATCCTCCCCTACTCTCTTTCCTCCTCCTCCTTATTCCTTTTCTTTTGTTTAATAATAATGTTCTTTCTGCTTTCATGCCATTGTTCTCGATTCCATATAATAGGGAGGGTATGTTGTACTTGTCTTTCAGAGTCTGGCTTATTTTGTTTAACATGATGGTCTCCATTTTCATTCACGTATCCATTCATCTGTTGATGACCACCTAGGCTGACTCCATGTCTTAACTATTGTACATTGTGCCACAGGAAACATGGGTAAGCAGATTTCCCTATAGGATGCTATTTCAATCCCTTAGCATGTACACTGAAGAGTGCTCATTAGCCCTGTCAATAACATGATGAAGTAGCTGCTATTATCCTCATTTTCAGAAGCAGAAATAGAGGTACAGAGAGGTGGAGTATTTTCCTTCAGATGTTATGACTAACAAGGAATGGGGCCAATATTCAAACTCTGCTTCTAAGCCCAATTTAACTGCTACAAACTTGTGCCTCTGCAGTCTTCCATATTATAATCATGCATGTCTATTTTTGGGGAGATAAGATGTAGCTACTGAACACAGCTAGGAAACAGGCAATATTAGCTAATGCACTACTACATAAAAGTATGTATTCAACAAATCTTTTTGAGTTCCTATTCTGTCATGTTGTTGGGAGGAGATTAAGAATGATAAAATGAGTTGGTGTTATGCAAAGCCTGTATCCTTACCCCCTACCCTTTGATTTGACAGTGGACTTCTTTGGAACAAAGATGATGACTAGGTGCTCTGTTTCTCTAACTTGGAAGCTAGCATGTAATAATTGTCAAATATATGAATGAAAGAAACCTGCCTCCTGGGGACACATGCTATTTTACATGTACAACATTCTTTCTTTCAGGAAGAAAGAGGTAGTCATGAGGGGCTTCTGTTATACAGATCTGGCATTTCTCTGCATGGTATACTGTGATTGGTTGAAAAGCTGAGTTCCTTGGCTGGGTGGGGCAAACTCAGTTTATGTCTCTGGACTTTGAGTGAGAATGAGAGAAAAAGTTGGTACATGAGTCAGTACATGAGTATATATATTTACTGTTTTGAGACCGGGTCTTACTTTGTATTCAGACCCTGAACACACTAGGTGCCCAGGCTGGCCTCGAACTCACAGAAATCCTCCTCTCTCTGCCCCCCAAGTGCTGGGATTACAGGTGTGAGCCACTATGCCTGGCTTCCATGAGCAAATATTGACTCATAGCTTTTAGAGTCCCTCTTTTCTTCAGTGAAAACAGAAGCCAGGTAGGGAGTCCAGGTCAACTTATGTCACAAAGAGAGACATTGTGAGGTTGAAAGATGAATGAAGACTGTGTTTGAATGTGGGAGATAGGACCATACAAAGCAACTGTTGACATTTTAAGAAATTTTCAAAAGCAGATAGAATGTTATCAGTAATTAGAGATCTCAGCCATTAACTTGGAAGGTCTTAGGTGAATTGCAATGAATGGTTAAATAATTTAAGGGCCAAATAGGGAATTATCACAAATTAGAGATACTATACTAAATTATCTGGTAGAAAATGCACTAGACAGACCCAAGACTTAGCAGTTCTCATCCTAGACCCACATCCTCCTGCTTATCACGCCTGAGCCTCTGTTGTATTATTTTCTTGATTGCTGAAACAAAATACCTGACACTCAAAGTTAAAAGAAGAAAAGTTAATTTTGGCTCATAGTTTGTAAAGGTTTGTGTTCATAATCAGCTGGCTTCAAGGCAGGATGGCCTAGCAGATGGGCATTACAGAGGAGAAACAGTTCATGGAAGGCAGAAGACAGCAAAGCAATGAAGTAGTGGAGAAACAAGTCCAACCAGCAAGACCAACTTGTTTTTGCCCCCTTTATATTCTTTCTAGACTACAGGCTTAGGGTATACACCAGACCAATCAGTGGACTGATTTAATCATCTTACACTCTCTGTCCCAGGATCACACATTTCAGATCCAGCCACCTCTGAAAAGGCTACCAGTGACTGCATGAAGCTTTGGGGCACATGCAGACACAAGTGATTATCTGAGGCATTGAAATAGATGAAAGGTTCCCCACCATTGTCTTCCTAAGTGGAATTAATTTTTTCATATCCATACTCAAGAACATATTGGAAGGCCTCCAAGCACTTTTAAAGCTTTAGTTTTGCTGAGTAGTAGGATTAAGATTTATTTTATTCCTCCTTATCCTTATGATTCTTTATTCTTATTTTATCCCAGAGATGAATCAGACATCGTAGATGACTCAACATATGAGCCTTACAAGGGACTTCGGAATCAACATTTTCATTTGCAAATCACTAAGCTAAAGTACAAAAGGGTGAGGTGCACCTAAATTGCAATTTATTTTAACCAAAATGCACACATAGCCATAAATATCTAAAATATTTTTCCTATTTCAGGTGCTCTTTTCACTCTGCCAACAAGTTTTTAGAGATACTGTATTATATTATCTGGTACAAAACTCCCATTTTGCTACTTGTTCCCACCCCTCTGTTCTGTCCTTATACCCTCTCATGTCTTGTTTTAAAATTACAGTTAAGGACATAGTTTATAAATTGACAAGGATACCAGCCAGTCTCACTTCAATGAGGCCTAATGAAGCAACAGACAATCAAGAAAGGCATTTTGGTTTACAAGAGGGAAAGTGGGACAAAGATGATAAGTGAGGCAAGGTTTCTGGTTGGTCAGTCTGCAGCAGTGTGAAGCATAGACTGACTCTGGTAGAGAGCAAGCCACTGGAAGTGAAGATGGGGCAGGTGTGGTGCGGCTTGTAATCCCAACACTCTGGAAGCTGGAAGCAGGAAGGTCACAAGTTTGAGGACAATTGGGCAATTTAGTGAGATTCCCATTTTAAAAGGAAACATAAAATGGATTGAGGATGTAGGTCATGCTAAATTCAATCCTTGGTACCACCAGATTAACTCCATCTACCCCAGCCCAACCCAACCCAACCCAACCCAACCCAACCCAACCCAACACAACCCCAACCTCAAACCAGATCCAGCTCAACCGAACCCAAAGTGTTACTGGAAACTTGGAACAGACAAAAGTTCTGAAGCGGGAGCCTCTGGGTAAATGGGATAATGTGAGCTCTGGGGTTATATAACTTTCAACATTTTAGAAAAGTGTCTTTTTTCACCCAGCTGCTGATAAACTGGTAGTTAAAAATTTTTTTGTTTGTTTGTTTGAGACATAATCTTACTTTTGTAGTTTAGGGTATCCCCAAGTTTAGCCTTGAACTCATAGCAATCCTCCTGCCTCTGCCTCCCAAGTGCTAGGATTACAGGCATGAATCTCCACAACCAGCATTATTGTATGTGGTTACTGGGGATCAAACCTGGGCCCTTGGACTTTCAAGACAGGTGCTGGGACCACTGAGCTAAATCCCTGGCCCCAAACCTGTACTTTTTGTTATCCTCAGTTCTCCCCTACACTGGAAAGTATAAAATGTCCCTAAAACTTATGCCCGACTTGACTGATGGCACCTTGTTAGAAAACTTGTTTTTTGGGGCTGGGGAGTTAGCTCAGTGGTCCCAGCGCCTGTCTTGCAAGTGCAAGGGCCCGGGTTAGATTCCCCAGCAACCACATACAATACTGGGCATGGAGACTCACGCCCAGCAGCAATCAGTACTACATACCACAGTGCCGGGCATGGTGGCTCACGCCTGTAATCCCAGCACTCAGGAGGCAGAGGCAGGAGAATTGCTGTGATGTGAGTTTGAGGCTGAGCTCAGGGCCAGCCTGAACTACAAAGCAAGACCCTGTCTCAAAAAAAACATAAAAAAAAAAAGAAAAAAAAAGAAAACTTGTTTTTCATTTAAAGTGAAAAAAAATTGAGTTTATTATATGAAATTGCTGAGATATTCTGGAGAACAGCCCACTGTCCCTCCAAGGCTGGTAGGAAATCTCAGGACAGTGGAAGCAAGAGCCCCCCTGGTAGGTGAACTCAGAATGATGGGACTGTCATTGCTCAAAGATGTTAAAATCTCCTTTCACAAAGGATCCCTGATCAAAACAATTTCTTAATCGAAAACCACTGCCTGAATTTGTTTTATCAGTGGCCACTTTGAGCAGAAATGTGCCCCTGGCCCTCAGGGGCTGTCTTTTCTTATGCAGATCAGAGGGAGCAGCCTCCACCAGTCTGTTCTGGGCACCTCATTTGCATAATGACTCGCCTCCTTCAAGATGGGCAGTTAAACCAAATAGTTTTTGAATTTCTTTTGTGGAATGGCTGCCTCTGTATTTAATGTTGAAAACTGAAGAGAGTTGAGGAAGAGTGGTGACTAAACAGGCTTTTTAAATACTGCCTCCGTAATTATCTGCGGAATTAAGCCCGCAGAACCCACATTAACTCTCATCAGAAAATGGAATTATGAGAATTCTTATTAACAGAAGCTCCAGACTCAACTCACAGTATTCACTGGAGTAATTATTATTGGGAAAGGCTAGGATTAATTTTTTTTTAGGCTAGGGAAAATAAATTATTAGCCATTGCCTGTCTTGGATACACAGAAGGAGACAAAGCAATGTGAACTTTTATTTTTGAGAAGAAAGAAAAATAATTTTGAAATGTAATTTTGCTCTGATTTCTGAGGGAATTCTTATGCAAGGCATTTTGTATGTAAAGGGATTATATGTCACCCATGCAAAATGAAATACAAAATAAACCAAAGAGCTATGAATGTCCTAAGTGCAGAAAATAATATATAATTTATGATACTTTAAATCTCATTAAAAACACTAGCTTTTGTAGCTTCCTAGCAACCAATCCTCGGGAGTCTCTCTGTAAAGAGGTTGGCTCTCTCTGAGCTCTGAGTCCGAAGCTTTAATAAATGAAGCCCATATGGTGTGTATATGAAGGTTCCTTCTGTGCAGCCCATTTGTCTGGGGGTTCTTGGAAACCTCATATGATAGCTTAGAATTTGCTAATCCAATATAATAAACAGGAAAGTACTTTGTTAAACTAATGTTTGGGGTGTAAATTAAGCCAGTCAAGGCCAGAGAGTTGCAGAAAAGTTGGGGATCATGATCTTGACGTTGATTCTGGTAGAACATAAAAAAATGGTGCTGGATCCTCCTCATCAGTCAATCAATCATCCTTTCCTCTTTCCTTTTTAGGTTTTTCTTTTAAAGCAGGTCACATCCACTGTTTTCATTTCACATTCAAAACAACTCTTGAAATCAAGTGTGGGTTTACTGTGCTTGTTTACCAGATCAAGAAACTGAGGCTCAGAGAGTGAAGTCATGGCAATGACCATTTTTCTGCGAAGGGAGAGCAGGGGCATATTGTGGTTGTGTCAAGGTGCATTTACAGCTTGTTCTGATGTGCTAAAGTTGAAGTTTTTATCAGTTCAAAGCAAAGTACAGAAAAAGAAGAGCAATGGGTTTTTCCAATTTAAAAAAAAAACATTTGAAAAACAAAGGCACTTTGGGAGAGTTTCTTTCCAAAGTTTTGATAGTAAAATGACCTTTTTGGTATTAAGTAATGGCAATAATAGATGGTAGTTGCTTTTTGCATGTCAAAATTAACCAATTAAATAAGGACAATACTAGGTTGTTCTCTTAAAGCATTAGAAGATTTACTGGTGGGTAAAGTCTTCAAAGTTGGCCTTTTCCCCTTTATTTTTTGACAAGTAAGAAAAATAGGTGGTGGGTGGGGGTGTGTATCTGGCCTCCCACAGTAGGGAAGAAGACAGCCAAGCTACAAAGTGCAGGACTCTCTACTTCCAGGTCAGTGGGCAAGGTGAAGGGAAAATATGTAGCATCAATTTTGATTTTGAAGAAAAAAAATGCAGTTTTCAAATGGGCTTTCTTTTTGGTTTCTAAAGGAATTTTTAATGCAAGTGCTTTGTTTGTTCTGGGATTACAGGCCAGTGCTGCAAAATGAAATGGAAACTAAATCAAGGAGAAGCAAACATCCAAAATAAAATAAATAGCACCAAGTGATCTTTGGGGACCATAGACATCTGGTCCCATTGTCTGTAGAAAGAGACCAAAGTTGGTTACTCTGACCGTTGGGATCTGGGGGTGGCCTTGCCATTTTTCCTTGATGAATGAGGATCTCTTGTCAGACAGAACTGGAATGACCTAGAATCTAGCCAGTTATAGCAGGGCATTCACTGTCTTCATAGTTCTTCCTTGCTGCCAGGGTGGGGAAATGGGGAAGTGAGTGCACTTGTCTCTAGTAGAAGGCTACAGTTCTCAAATCTTGTGCCAAGGCTCTTCAAGGTACCGTGGCTAACTCACAGGGAGACTAACCATGTCTAAAAGAAACCAGTGAGAGCCGACATCTCACTAGATACTGGATAAACTGTAGTATATAGTCAATAGTTAAATTAGATCATTACACCCTTTTCTGTGTTGTCACATTTTCAGGGTGTTTTTATTTTTTTCTTTGTATGTGTGTTTTGAGAGTGACTGTGGTCAAAGCAAGAAGTTGGTAAATATCACTGTGGAATAGGAAATAAAGGTGGTGGTATCTAGTGTGATCCCCAGATTTGAAAAGTGGGCAGTGTCTCATGAGTATCTGCCTACAAGTAATTAGTAACCATGAGTATTAAAGAATAAAATATAAACTTGTCTTTTTTGCTTTACATTTATTTGTATTTTTAGATTAAGTGAAGACATTTATTTGTATTTTTAGACAAAGTGATGACTAAGTTGTTAAAATGTAAATGCATGATTAATTGGAACTAAATACTAAATGAATGGAACTCTACATATTTATTTGGTGTAGGGGTGCAATGAACAAAAACTGAGGCCTCCAAGGGTGCAGGAAACAGAGAAAGTTTGGGAGTCATCCCTGTGTTTTTTGAAAAGCAGGTGACTGGTCCTGCAGAAAGGTTATTGAGTCTACACTTACCTGGACAAGTGGTTTTGAGCCTTGTGGTCTGGGGAAGCCCATGTTCCCTCGCTAGCCTTCTGTTTCTCTGTCTGTGAAATAAAAGTTTCAGCCCTGTCAGGGAATGTCAATCTCTCCCTCTTCCTTTGGGTCAAAGGATTTCTGGGAGCCACTTCTTCTCTCAAACTCTTTGCTTGTAGACTGTGTGGTGCTAATGCCTTCTCTCATTCTCCAGACAGTTAGTTAGACCTATGGCCAGGACATAGCAATGCAATATGATGTGTTCTTAGATGTTGGCTTAGAGCTGGATACAGAAATCAGAGTCTAGACAGGGGTGAGAGGGGTTGGGGAGACCTTGCCCTGATTACATTATTTGAATCCCGGGCATAGGTTTGACTGGATTTTTCATATTTCCCCTGATAGTGTTTATAATTGGCTTGGATCATGCTATGAGCAGATCCCTGAACCAATCACCAATCACCATGGCCAGAAGCATGGGATTTTCTGATTAGCCAATTTCAGTCGCACATTGATTATTGCAGCTCAATGTGGAGTCAACTCTACTGGAAACAAATGGATTGAGGGTGGTATCAGTTATGTCCCAGCTGTAAATAAGAAGATCACTGGGAATCTTTAAAACAGAGAAAGTGTAATAATGCAGGAAACTGGTTCCATAGCTGATGGCCCAGGGGAAAGCCCACATGAGGGTGATGAAGCAGCTCTCAGATTAAGAGGAGCAGGACATTGCTTATGCCACTTGTTGAAGGGAGCGGGCCATGTTTTAGGTATAACTGGTGGAAGCAGAAGCCACTAAAAAGCCTGTCTGGGAAGAGCTGTGGCCACTACAAGAGAGAGAGAGAGAGAGAGAGAGAGAGAGAGAGAGAAAGAAAGAGAGAGAGAGACAGAGATAGAGACAGAAAGACACACACCCTGGTTTCTACCTTCTTTCTACTCAGTTCCTCCCATCACTGCTCATGGACTTGGTTAATCTACTTGGTAAACCATCTGCTGCAGTAACCTGAAATTGCAGATTGCAGAGATCAACACTCCTCAAAAAACAGTAAAATGAAAGGATGGTGAAGAGTGAAAATAACTGGAGGATTGGTACAGAGTGTGTTCCCAGTAGGAAAATTAGGAGACTGTTGAAAAGAGGGGAGATGCAGATTTAAACCATTCCTCCCAGATAGGCATTGAAAAAATGAGACATAGCTGTGAATAGGACCTTAGCTTGTGGAGGGCTGGTTGTCATTTGGATCAGAGGACTCCGTAGGTCAGCAGGGAATGGTAAAAGAAACTTGACAGAGGAGTTGAGCATGGTGGCCAAAAATTGAGGAACATATAACATATATGCCGTTATTGACTATTTATACATGGTTAGACATGGGCTGGTCTCTGGGACAAAATTCTCAAAAGAAAGACAAGGCCAGGCTGTGTTTAAGGCAAATGGGTATACCCAAGGCACATGGCAAAGATAAGAAGGCCTTGGGAACAAGAGCAGGGTCCTGGGTCTAGGTGAAGAGATGAATAACCGACAAGAGCGACTAGAAGCTGAATTTCAGAATGATGATAAACCTGGTTGATTAAATGCCCTTTAAACAGAGTCAGGACTGTGGCATTTGAGGATATAGACACTGGATGTGGGTCGGGAGATAATTATTTGGAGGCCAGATCAGGCAAGATGGAGATAATGGATGTCTGTTGTTTTTGCCAACTTACAAGTCATTTCTGCATTGGTTGCAACTCTGATTTCTTTGAGGATCTGCCTCTTCCACTTCATTTCTTGGATTAAAGTGACACCAGCTCCTGACCCAGGAATCCAGATAACCCTCAGGCTTGCATCAGCTAAGCTGGCTGACTCCTGGCCACAGTGCTCTGATCTGAACACGTGATCCAGATCTGTCTTGTGGCATTCGAATCACACACTTTTGTGAAATGGTTGGAGAGAAAGAGCATCTTTGCCTGATTTGGAGCCCTAATGATGTTGGTATGGAACCCTTAGGAGGACCACGCATATTAGTCTGTTTTCTGTGGCACACAGAATTAGGTAAGTTATGAAGGAACACTGATTTAGCTCACAGAAGTGGAGATTTAGGGACTTGAATCTGACAATGACTTTCTTGTGCACCATGTCTTGAGGAGGCCCAGGGGATCACATGGCAATAGTCAAGGGGTGACTGTAGATGTATGTGCATGGATCTGTGTGTGTGTGTATGACTGGTCTTTCCCCCTCTTCTTTTTAAAAGACCAAGATTCAGTCATGAGATTCAACCATTCTACCCCAATGACATTATCTAATCCTATCACCATCTCAAAGCTTCACTTCTAAATACCATAGATTGTTTCCACTCGCTTGATACCCTACAATGGAGGTCAAATTTCATTGCATGAAGCCTAGGGGGATACTTAAACCATACTCAGCTATAGCAATGTGTAAAGGAGGTACAGTAAGAAAAAAAGGGGGATACAGCACAGAGAGAAGCAGAGCTCAGAGAATAGGAGAGGAAGGGGCCACATTTTACTGTCCTTGTGGCATCTGGGGCTCAGGGTAGCTGTGGCTCATGTAGCCAGACTTTCCCAGACTACCAGGTACTTGAGTCCCAAATGTTGAGTTACTTGAGTTCCTTTCACTTTTCTTTTTGTTGATGACAATTGACTTTTGTTTTTCCTCTACCACAAGAGGAGTAATGCTATTACATTCATGCTTATTTTATTATATTTTCCTGTATATTCATGTGAAAAATTAGGAAACTTGAAATACCAGGTTGCCTCCAAGTAGTGTTTTCTCTTACTCTCTAATGTCTTTACTTCTCTTTCTTGACAGACTTGAGAACACATGAATGATAGGAGATTGCCTCCTGCCTTTTTTTTTTTTTTAACTACAGAAAGTACAGGAGAAGTGGTTACATTCAGTATTTTTGCCTATTGAGGGACCTATAGAGGAAGAATTTGTCCCTGGCACACTGACAGTGAGGACTTTTCATCATAAGGAGTTTTGGATGTATCTAATACAAGCAAGTCTTTGTTTCACTAACACACATAAAGACCAGTTCAGTGAAAGAACTTTGGTTAAATCTTTTAAAAAAGAATTAACAGGTTGTTTGCTGAGTTGATCAAAAGTTAATGATTATGGCATCTTGTAGAAACAATGTCTACAAGACAAAAATAAAGGCTTTGTGTACATCAGTGTCTAGGGAGTCTGGCATACTATCTGTGGCATACTAAGTCATGAAAACATCTCCTGGAAGAACATATACCTACAACAGTCACAATCTAGGCTTGGATTAACGGATATCAAGAAACTACAAATTTTAAACCAAATTTAAACCACTGGCCACAGTGCTCTGATCTGAACACATGATCCAGATCTGTCTTGTGGCATTGGAATCACACACTTTTGTGAAATGGTTGGAGAGAAAGAGCATCTTTGCCTGATTTGGAGCCCTAATGATGTTGGTCTGGAACCCTAACGAGGCCATTGTAGTAGTCTCTCTCCTGTGCTGACTTTATTTTTGTACTCATAGCCTAATGCTCTTCTACATACAAGAAATTTTTAATCTTTCCACTTTAATTTTTTAAACTACCTTCTGAGTTTTAAGTTAAAAATTCCAGAGAAATAGTCTAATCGGTTTATTTATGTCTCATTCTTGAACTAGTCAGTGTGTCTAGGGCATATTACATATCCAAAATGGTTGCTCACATGATAAGCATGCTTGGACTCATGGAGGTGATACTCGTGAAGCTTTTAGGTTATCAGAGAAGCTGGAGAAACAAAACAGTATATCCACAAAGAATGTCAATGTGGCTCATGGCATATTCATCACCCATTCTTTTTTTAGCTGCTGTGTAACAAATTACCAAGTGGCTTAAAGTGAAAACCTACTTATAAGGTTATAGTTTTGTAGGGTGGCAGTCAGGGCATGGCATGGCTTAATTCTTAGCTCAGAGTTTCACAAACCTGAAATTAAGGTGTCAGCCTGACTCTCATCTTGAGCTCAAGGTCCACTCCAAGTTCACCTGGGTTAATAGAATTTACTTTTTTTAGGAGGCAGGATGGAGGTCCTCATCTCCATGGTGGTGGGCAGCTCCATGGTGGTGGGTGCTGCATGCCCTTCCACAGGGTCTCCCTGATATTCAAGATTAGTAGTGGAGAATGTACCTCCTTGTTTAATCCTTCTGAGGCTTCCAACTCTCTTGCCAGGAAGTGCTCCTCAGTAGATCACCTAATTATGTTGGACCCCTAAACTATAATTTCCACAAGTTAGGAGCAAAGTCAGCTGCAAAGCCTGCAGTGAGGGCCAGGGCCAAATACATGCAGACTGACTAGCTTAAATTCCGGAGTTCCTGTAACTCCCCCTTCCAGTTCAGTAATTCCTTAGAGTGGCTAACAAAACTTAGGAAATGAATATGTATGAGTATAGTATTATTATAAAGGGTACACAGAGAGTGAGGTCTTGAGGAAACAAATGGCTTCCATTCTCTTACTCTCCTGGAATCAAGGATGTCTCACTCTCCCAGGACATGCGTCCACTCACATACTGGGTGCCCATTCTTCTTGGGATCCAGAGTTTTCTTGAAAATTTCATGGTTAATTAAATCATTAGCCATACGATTGACTTCCACCTCTAGCCTCCTCTCTTCTCTAGAGGTCTGGGCTGGTCCAAAGTTCCAATCCTCTAATCATCCAGTTGGTCTTTTTGGTGACATACATACATCTTGAAGCTATCTGGGGAGCCCACCAGTCACCTCCTTGCATAACAAAGACATTCATTTCCCCCAAGAAAATCCCAAGAGTTTAAAAAACTGTAAGGAAGGAACTCAAGACAAACCCAGAGTCACTATGGGATTTCACCTAAGCTTTGTCTCATCATCTGTATGTCTTAAAGACCTTCAAAGGCCATCCCAGAGACCACCTTCCTAATGTGTCTTGGTCTCTCTTCAACTGGATATGCCCTTTTCCACCTTTAAATTGTCACAAGGACTTGTACTATAATTTTACCTTATTGACCACAGGTGCTAATCCTTGTCACCCAAGTTTTCTTTATGTAACTTTATGAGTTGCAGATTATATGCAAACATAAACTTATCTACTTAAATTACTTCATTATTCTAAATACAAAAGGAGCTCGGAAAATGTTTGCTTAGTGAAGGTGAATATTAGAGCTGATACCACTTTGTCAGGAAGTGTTGAAATTAGATAATTAAGTCATTTGAGGTGGAATGTAGGACTCACTCTCCATGAAGCCATCCTTTTAAATGTTGGGGGAGGAGCCAAGTACGCTGTATTTTGTTTGTTTGTTTGTTTCAGGCTCAGTTTACCTCTAGATTGTAGGGGAAATCTAGGGGGAACTAGGAGAAATCTGTAAGTTCTTCTGTCAACTTTTTGAGGATAAAAAGAATTTGAAAAACAGGATGTCATGCCAATGGAAGAATCTAGAACCATTAATCCCTGTGTAGTGCACCACAGCAAACTGCTTAGCAGGGCAGGACACACTCTTGACACATCTTGATACATTACAGGATGGTTGTGATTTCATCAGGCCAGATAATCAGGGTTATAGGTAAAAGCATTAGGCAGAGACATTATTACGCTGTATCTACAATCACAGTGAGTCATGTTAAATGTTTCTATTTTCTTTTCTTTTTTTTTTTTTTTGTAGGAAAGAGCCAAATCCTTCTTCATACTCTGGTGGATTCACGATAGTCACTGTTTTACCTTCTCTTCAGCTGTGCATTCTCCTCTCTTAAACTTTGTATTTTCTACTTAGTTTAATATCTATTTTCAGAAGTGACTAACCCTAGATTAATAATGTCTGTTCAGATAGAAGTTTAAAATCAGTTTACATACTTCTGTCCCCCACAGTTGGAAGTATCATTACAGCTTCACATGTGCTTCTTTGGGACCAAAGCAGGGCCTCTGGCTCACTTTGGGGACATCAGCGTGTCACTTTATCTTCCAGTACACGAAAAACTGTTTACTTTTATTTCCAAGTAAAAACACGAGGCTATGCTGGTGTGGAAGCCACAGTCACCTAATCAGAGCTGACCACGATTTCCCAAGCTTCGGGTTCCTCCCTCTTCTGTGTGATTCTTGCAAGTTCTTCCCAATCCCTCCTTTAGTTTCTCTCCAAGTCTATTTACCATTTTTACTGAGGGGTGTTTGCTCTATATGCTGTTACGGGGTCCAGAGCATCTAATTGACAAATTATGTTGCGCTTTTGGTGGCTTTAAGTAATCATTTAAAATAAATAAGATCATAATTATCAGTTTTCATTTACCCATTTATTAAGTAACAATGTTCACACTGAGCAGTTTGATTTTGTGTTATAATAAGGCAATCTCTACATGATGACAGATGGTGTTTCATTTTGCCGACACTGTGCTAAAGTGCTTTGAGTTGTGATGTGTTTGATTTTATTAGAGATCAGATTTAACACATGCATGCTACATAACTGCAGTCGCATTCCCATTTCTCATCTGTGGGAGAAAATGAAACTGTGATGAAATGTAATATACTCACCCTCAGGCAGAACTAGTGGGACTGGGAATTGCAACCTAATAAATCTAATGGATATTACACTACAGGACCCTAGAAATTTACTGTTATTATGTTCAGGGAAGGAACTCGGTTTTGTAAAACTCACTTTTATTTCACTGGCATCAGGGCAATTTCACATTATTTAACTGTTGTGTCCCAATAGCAGAAATGGTATTTGTGGTGTTGAAGAGGGAACTTGCCCGCCAAAGAACACAGGGGTCCAGGAACCCAGAGGAGAAAGCTAGGGGAGAGCAAACAGCCAAAAAACTGCATTTACCCAATGCAAATTACAACAATGGCACATCATTATCAACGGATTGTTGGGATTGTCAAATTAAGCCTCATTTAGCCACGTTGTCAGTGTGGCACCCACTGGCGGAAGACGCATCCATAAGAGCTCTGACTCTGATATTGAGCTCTTATATTCTCAGTCTTCCTCACTGCCACCCCCGGGGGGCTGGAAACTAAGTTAATTACACATCTACTTATTGATGTGACTGTCAATAGAGCTTTTCCCTAATGAGGCCATTGTCAAGTGAAGTTCCATAGGTGGAGGCGGCCTTTGCCAGCAAGGTGAAGTTACCAACTTGCCACTTTGTGGAAGTGAACACAGTAGGATCTACTCTGCTCTCCAAAAACCTCCCACACGGTCTTCCTACCCCCCGCCTTTCCCTCCTAGTATTCCTCATAGCTGCTACCACTCCACCACCCATCCTAAGTGACAATTTTATCACATTGCCTCTGGGCTCCAAACCCTTGGTAACTCTCCACCGCCTGCCTCCTAATTCAGCACAGATCTCCCAGTTCCTCAAAATAAATGTGTTACTCCAGGAAAGTTGGCCTTTTTGTTGTTCTTCAACTGTGATGAGCTTATTTCATTCTTCATCCTAGTGCAGTGTTCTCTTGGTTGCACGTGACAGAACCAACTCATGTTATTTGAAGCGAAAGAGCAAACTTGAACTTGATGGGTTCGCTCCCAGATTAAGAAAGGAAGAGGTGGCTGGATCCACAGCAGAGAGGCAGCAGGTGGCCTCTCCCAGTCTTTCTTTGCCTCCTCTTAGATATGCGGTTTGCCTTTTTCTTTTCTTTTCTCTTCTCTTCTTTTATTTTCTTTTCAGACAGGGTTTCTCTTTGTAGTTCAGACTGGCTCTGAACTCACTATTTAGCCCAAGCCAGCTTCAAACTCACAGTAATCCTCTGGCCTTTGCCTCCCGAGTGCTGGGATTACAGACATGAGCCACCATGCCCAGCAGAGGTTTGCATTTTCTTCATTGCAGAACTATTCCTTCCATAGTTAGGGGATGTCAGAAGAGAAAAAAGGAAAGAGTCCTTGTGGTTTCAAGTTCATAATTCCCACCTAAGAGGCCTGGATTGTGTTAGGTGCCTGTACCTGGTATAGTGGGCCTTCCCATTGACCCATTTTGGTTTAGGATAAGTTTTCTGCAGTAATTCTGACTGAGAAAGTGGGACCTGTGTTACAGTTAGAGTAGAGACATGGGGCAGAGCCTAGGGCAGGGGCTGAGCAGCCAAGCAGTCGCTGACCAGCGTGCCATGTGATGAAGCTGGTCCGGCTGCCATATCCATCTCCTCATCTCCTTCCTACCCCCGTCAGAGTCAATGGCTTTAAGGAATAAAATGTCAAGGTTAAGAAACTAAAGCTAATATTTTAGTATCTTCAATATGGCTGCTATCTAAACTAAATCCCATAGTTGTCCTGTGAATAAGATACTACTATTTATATTTTACAAATGAACTTAGAAAGTATTTCCCTTCATCGCATCACTCAGTCATGTAGTGGCTGAATCAGACATCAAAACCAGCTCTGCTGAACTCAGGGCACAGTTCTGAGTGGGTAGGTAGGGTTCAATTCTCCTGCACTAAGGCTAAGAGAGGTTTGAGTTGCTAGGACTGAATCGAGGGCCTTATGCTTCTATGTGCTCTGGTGTTGAACTTTAGACTCAGCCCTTTAAAATATTTTGTTTTGAGAGAAAAATCTTGCTAAATTGCTCAGGCTAACCTTAAATTCACCATCCTTTTTCCCTGACCTTGAGTAGCTGGGATTACAGGCAGTCAATACATGCCTGGGATGTATTGGGATAATTTTGAAATATCCTAAAAAGGGAAAATTTTGAAATATCCGAATACCTTGTTTATATTATCCAAAATATAAGACTGACTAGAAACTACATGAACTATTTAATTTCCTCGATTTTTACGTTTAGGTTACTTAAAAGCTGGTAGGTAGGATGGACAGTTAATTATTCAGCAGGAATTCCTTGGGACAAGCCTGGTTCTCCTCATGTCTCAGTCTGTCCCTCAGTAAATACTCCTCGAGACCTGCCGTATTGGTCACTGAATTACCTTCATGCATCATTTTATTTTTACAGTGGTTTTTATACCATTTACATTTGTGCATGTGGCCTCAGTTTCATCCAAACTGGTCATCTCACTTCTAAAAATTTTTTTGGTCTCATTTTTTGTAAGAGCATTTTATTCTACTCACAGTACCTCCTCTCATTTCTGCTATTTTAATCTGGCTAATTCTTCAAGGCTTAATTCAAGCCCCCTTTCCCCTCTGTCCTGAAATGCACTCCTAATTTTCCCGACCCACTGGAGCCATGGTCTCCCTCTATTAAATATTACAGACATTACTCTTACTTATTTTTCCTTTCAAGCCTATACATCACTGCCTCTGGAATCATGCCCTGCTTTTCAGAATCCCCACGTAAAATATCAATGACAACCACACCTGCTAGGTATGTAGCGAGTGTTCACTAAATGCTATTTGTTAAGAAAGCTCTTATCTTAACACAAAATTATTTTGAGAAATAGAATGGATCACTGCAGGCTACCCACGGCATCTTTATAAATGTTAAAAGTGGTGATAAAATGTGAGGTTAAGCATATAGATATGATGTTTAAAGCTGGGTTGGAATTTGGGCTCATGCTATTTAATTGGTGTAGAGTCACAGGAGCACCTCAGTTTCCTTGTTTGTGAAGGGCAGAGAGGATATCCTACTTCACAGAGGTGTCTGTGGTGGTAATTCCATGAGATAGTGCTTAGGGAAGATTTGCATGGATCTCTGTGCATGGTAACAGTGGATGGTATAGGGGAGGATGGTATAGGGAGGTTGGTACATTCAAATAAATTATGAGATCAGGGTCAGCTTTAAACCAAATAGGACATGTAGTTCTGACTTGCTGTTGCATTCTATCACAGACTGTCAGTTTTCTTATTGGAGCTGGACTGTGCTAAAGAGAGAGGCAAAGTGACCCTGTGGGCAGTGCTGGTCAGCAGCCTTTTCTGGAAGGCACATTTGCCTCTAGGCCCAACGAAACAGACTCATCCTTGAAGGAGAGCAGTCCAGACAGACGGAGGTGCCTGTGAACAAGACCCAGACAGGAATAGGCTTCAGGGGCAGGAAGGAGGCCAGAGGAGCTGGACTGTAGATGGTCACAGGGAGGCAAGCAGAGGCAAGATGGCAAAGGGCTTAGAAAACCTTAGACACAGGTGAGATTTCAATGCAGTCTCAGTAAGAAGCTGTTGGCATGTTTGAAGTAAAGGAGTCACGTGTGGGCTGGGTCCCACGGGCCCTCAGCAGTGCATGCTCCACGCCTACTCAGTGGAACCCACACTGTTCTACCTGGACTGCGGCTGAACTGGCCCCTGGCAGGCTATTTTGGACTTGGGGTCTCTAACACTCAGGGGTTTCTGCTTGCTCTCTCTTGATTTCTTCACATGGAGGAGGCCAGGTCCCACGCTTTGAGGACACTCAAGATGTGCTAGAAGAAATGCGATGGCAAGGAACCAGACCTCCTGCCAGAAGCCCTGTGAGGAAGCCATCTTGACCGTGGGTCCTGCATCCTGTCGCGCCTCATGCTGACTGCTGCCGCGCCAGTGCCTTATCTGTGACCCGAGGAGATGCTCAGCATCAAAACTACCCAGCTAAGAGGCTCTCCAAGTCCCTGATCCTTAGGCCCCCCAATTGTTTATGTTCATCATCTAAAACTACTGGGCTTTGGAGTAATTTATTCTGCAGCAAAATACAACTCCCTCAAGTGGTATCATCTCATTTTGATGTTCTGCCCTTGAACCACTAGATGCGCAAGGAACTTGGGAGGGGTGAGGCATGGAAGGAAGGAGAACACTGGCAAGCTTGGTGGTGCACCTCAAAGGATGGTGGTGGCTTGAACTAGGGGTGATGAAGTCTCAGTTTGGGGGAGCTATTGGGGTGTTGATGAGGCTTCCGGCTATGAGCACTTAGGGTGAGTTTATTTTCTGTCCGGGGAACTGGGTTGATGGTAGAGTATCACTAACTAAAAGGGAGGGGATGGATCATGCTGTAGAATAAAATCGCAGGAGAGAGAGAGATAGAGATGCAGAAAGAGAGAGAGAGAGAGACAGAGAGAGAGACAGAGACACAGAGAGAGAGAGACAGAGAGAAAGAGAGAAAGAGATACACAGAGACACAGAGAGAAAGAAAGAGAGAGAGAGAGAGAGAGAGAGAGAGAGACTGACCAGAAGCAGTTTTTCTGTCATCTACAGAGTACAAATAAGAACTGCCTGTGTTTCAATAAAAACACCTCAGTCAGTCCCTTGGAACTGGCTTCCTTCTTCTCAATTAAGCAGAAGACAATTAAATTAGAGTCCAACTTGGAGGAGTCCATTATGCCTCATCGAAAATGATAAATGACTCTTGGCGACCCTGTCACCCCGCCAACACAGTCCCATCTCATTTTTCAAAGAGCTAATGAAACCGATGGATTCTCCCTTCTCAGTAGCAAAGCCAACAAAAACAGAATGCACACTGACCTGTGAGGAAGTAGAGGGGGAGGCAGAGGAGAAAACCTACCTCTGATATTTGGACAGTTGGCCAAAGTGACTTTGAAGCGCAAACTTGAAAAAAAAAGAGCTATCTACATATTGATTTCCTATCTGTTCCATTGCTTTAATCTACTTCTTCTTGGCAAGAAACGTGTGTGTGTGTGTGTGTGTGTGTGTGTGTGTGTGTGTGTGTGTGTGTGTGTGTGTTCAGGCCTATCTTTTCTCTTTGGGAAGAAATGGGGGAAAGAGAGAGCATATGATAACAGGCATTGACCTGCAGTCAATGTAGACATCTGTTAATCACCCTGAATTCTACTCCCTGCTTGGCTAGAAAGGGGGAAAAACTGGTTCCAGAACCAGGAAGCAGTTGGAAGGAGTGATTAGGAGCAGGAAGTTTGGATCTTGGTTGTGTGATCTTAAGCAGGTCATTTGATTTCTCAGAATCTCAGGCTTTTCATAGGCAAAACGGGAATTCTCCTATTGTTCAGGCTAGTTCTGAGGATCCAGGGGGATTATGCACATTAGATGCTTTGCCCCTGCGAGGCTGAGAAGAAACACTCAGTGACCTTTGCTGTCTTTGCTGCTTGTGTTATTCTGACTCCCAGGTTAATTATTTTATACCATTGCAGTATGGAGGGAGTGAGTTTCCTGATTGGTGAGGAGCTTTATTTAAACTATAAAGACAAGGTTCAGCAAACATATTCCATAAAGGGATAATCTGTATACTTTGGTCTTGGGGAGCCAAGAAGCTTTGTTGGAAGTACTCCTGACACTCTAGCATAGAATCAGCCTGTAAATTTGTGTGTTGTTGCATGCCATTGAGGGTTTGTTTAGGAAAGCAGATGCCAGCTGGATTGGTGTCCCACTCTTGGTGGAGGAGCTAGGACAGGGTCACTATCATTTCAGGTGTCCTGAGTATAATAAGACCGTTTGCATTGCTGTCTTCTGTTTGCATTGTGTCAACATTTCCCAACTATGCTAAAGGACATCTTTTGTTTACTGTCACAGAAGCTGGGAAAAAGGAATAATAATAATACCTAATCCTTATGGAGTGCTTAATATGCATGAAGCACAGTGCTAAGTGCTTTGCAGGTATCATAGGAGGCAACAATGGTTAACATGTGCTCAGGCTTTGGGTCTAGATGGTTAGGAGTTGTGCATTAGCTGTGCGAACTTCAACATTCTCAGCTATAAATGTCATTATAGTTGCAAAGTTCTTAGAAATAAGTCTCACATAGAATACAAGCTCCTAGAAATGTTGAATAGCTCAATTAATCTTTAAAAGTATGTTTGAAAAGGTTGCCACTGATTCTATCTTATAGATGAGGAAACTGAGGTGCAGGAAAGTGAAGTACATTTCCTGAGGTTAATGAGAGATGCTCAGTAAGGACAGAAATTAAGATTTGGGCAACTGCTGAGTCATATTCTATTAGGACTGAAGATCACTGCCTTATAAGAGATAATCATCACAATCATTCTATGTGGAGGAAATCAAGTATGAAAAGAAAAAGTTTGTCTGAATGTGAGCAAAAGAGTCAAGACTTCTCATCTTTGACTCGTGGTTCAGTGACCAGAACTCTATGGTTTTCTAGGGATCATGGAATGGATCTGCAAATGGCAAATGATCTCTGTTAAAGCATTAGGCCAGAGAGGATGGGTTCTGGTGGGAGCATAGTAAACTAGAGGAGGGAGAAAGGGAGGAGAGAAAAGAATATAGGTGATCATATGCCTGGAGTTGAGAGCTGCCTTGCTGCTCTGCCTCTGTGGTTGACTCTCCCACCCTTAAAAGAAGGCAATCGGTGTTTCATGTTCTGCCATGGCCTCCTGGTACGGCACTGCACACAATGGGTTATTGGCTTGTTTTTGATGTGGAAAAGTTGCCCAAAGCCACTCAGGTGTTGAGCAAAAAAGCTGGAATTAGAAACCAGCTCTTTCAGAAGAGCAGCTCTATCCACATGCCTTTTGGGGAGACAACCATGATCTTATTGTCAAGACTATGTGAGGCAGCTCACAATGGGTTGTGGAGATGATTATACAGGGAAGGGTGAGTGGAAAGACCTAGAGACTTCCAGGGGCCAAGCTGAAGCTTTCTTTCCTGAGACCTCAGACAAGTCCCTTCCTGTCCTGCTCCTAGCTTCCGAATGCCAGAGAGTAGCCCAGCGTTAAATCAGATTAGTCTTCCTCAGCTTTCTGAGTGTGGGTATACAAACAGGCTTTAAGAAGCCAGAGCTTTAATTGACATTTAGTCACTCAGGGAAAAGTAATTCACTCTTAGATTTCATCTCAGTTCTTAATCAACTCAAGAACAACTCAGTGTGATTCATTCATTCATTCGGGAAGTCAGTCATTCATTGATCAGATGCCCACTGAGAATGTCTAGTCCACACGAAGCACCTCCTAGTGGGGGTGGAACAGTGAACCAAGGGGAGATGCTGCTCTTCGGGAGTTCTCACTCAGCAAGGCAGAAGGGCCTGTAAGAAACAGATGAATCAACAGGTAATGACAGTACTGTAATAACATACCTTATGAAAAGAAGGAAAAGAGGGTGAGATACAAACAGCAGGCTGGCTGAAATGTAGCAAGACACAAGTGGAAATAAGGAGATGGAGCAGCTGAGAAGCCAAAGTAATGGACGATGAAGTCCTATCTAGCAGGTGCTGAGGTCATTGAGAATGGTCCAGGAAGGAGGGTAAGGATGAAGAAAGCAAGGGGGATGAGCGTTTTCATTGAGAAGTGGGGTGGGGAGGTGGTTGAGTGTTGCCCATGTGTCCTTCACTAAAATATAAAGAGAGTCGTTGGGCAGTCACGGTAGTATGAGCTTCAAGCAGGCAAAGTGTGAGAAGGAAAAGCAGAGCCATATCCTCAAGGCTGTAGGGGAATTGGGACTACATCATTCGCTCCCCTTTCCAAGGAAGGACATGGTGCCCTGCTGTTGGGGATGCTGTCCATAGACTGGCTTCACTCAGAGGCTTCTTAAGGCTGCAGAAGGAGGGACACTTCTCCTAAAGGCACACAAGGCACTGGCCACATCTCTCTCTGCCCTCTGAGCTTCTCCCCACCTTTCACATCAGAGCTGGTCTCTAATAAATGCCACACAAAAAAAATTCCATTTCTGCATCTATGTGTAGGGAGCACAACCTGGGACATTTAGGGATTATCAGGGTCTGGAGAAGGTAGGTGTTAAAGAAAAGAATGATTGGTGATATGAGTTGAAGTATCATGAGGAAGATTTTATTCAAAGGGGATCATTTCAATGGAGATTTGTAGGGAAAGGAAATCAGGATCAACTATGAACACAAAAAAGGAAAGTGAGGGCCAGGGATTTATCTCAGTGGTTCTGGCATGTGCCTTGCAAGTGCAAGGGCCTGGGTTCGATCCTGGGTAACCACATACAACAATGCCGGGTGTGGAGACTCATGCCCACCAGCAATCAGTACCAAATACTGCAATGCTGGGCGTGGTGGCTTACACCTGTAATCCTAACACTCAGGAGGCAGAGACAGGAGGATTGCGGTGAATTTGAGCCTTACTTGGGCTACATAGTGAGCTCAGGGCAAGCCTGAACTATAAAGCAAGACCCATCTCAAAAAAAAAAAAAAAAATGCAAAGTGAGAACTTGTATTATAGGAATGATGGTAGAGTGGATGTTGGTGGGCAAAAGTTTACTAAATGGATACTTTAAAGTAAGGAGAGATTCTGGCTAAACCAACTCGTAGGACTCTTACTGCAGATAGATGAGGGCTGTGGTGGTGAACCTATGGCATGCATGCAGCAGCCAGGTCTTTGTGGCATTGAAAGCTCTAGAAGATTTGCCATCACTAGGCAAGGGTGCTGAGATATCATGTGTAGGTGGGGTTGGAAGATGAAGAACTGGATGGATGTGGAAGGTGCTTCTATAGACTTTTGCTAACATTAGGTTCTTGGAGGGACATGGCCAAAGTCTGATCAAGAAGAAAATCTTTATCGCGGGCCGGGGATTTAGCTCAGTGGTTCCGGCACCTGTCTTGCAAGTGCAAGGACCCGGGTTCAATACCAGTAACCACATACTATACTGGGTGTAGAGACTCACCCCAGCAGCAACCTATACCCACATACCACAGTGCCGGGCCTATAATCCTAGCCTATAATCACGCCTATAATCCGAGCACTTGGGAGGCAGAAGCAGGAGGATTGCTGTGATGTGAGTTTGAGGCTGAGCTCAGGGCCAGCCTGAACTACAAAATGAGACTCTGTCTCAAAAAAAAAAAAAAAAAGAAAAAAAAAAAAAGAAAATCTTTACGCTTTGAAGAAGTTCGTGGAAGGTTTGAAGACAGACTCTGTCCATAGAGCTCAGTGGCTCTGGAAATCTGCAGCACAGACAGACATTAGGTCTGGTTAGAGGCTGAGGAACTGGGTGAAGTTTGGGATTTGAGGTTGAGTTTTGGTAACAACAACAGCTCTGCCAGGGAACATCTGAGATTACTTTCTGGTCCTCAGTGCTAATCTTCTCAAACTTCACCTTTATTCAAGGTTATTGATGGACTGAAACTTAAACAGCCCCAATTTTACAATTTATTAGCATCTCCTATGGTGTGATTTAACATCCACTGCTGGGTTTGTCTTTTATGGTTCCAGCAATATAGGAAAACCTCATTTAACACTGCCAATCTTATTTAACTCTCACAACAACCCACATCAGTAGGTAATATTATTATTACTCATTAACATATTAGGAAAATGAGATTTAATGGGGAAGAATCACTTGCTCCATAGTCATACAATTAGTACATTTGTAATTAACTAAAACCTAATTTTAACTCCAGGTCCAAGATACTACTGTAAGTTCTTTTATCATGTGGTACATTCTTTGTGCTGGTCCTCATTACAGTATTTATCCCTGGAAGAATTCTGGTGCTTCTCAGACCACCTGTCCTTATCTTTGCTGCAGAAATTTGGATATTGTCAAAATATCCAATATTGATAATTGAAAAGAGTTGCCATGTGCCACTTCCAGAGGTCATTGACCTGCCTTTGAGAACTGTTCTCTCTGATGGGAACTTTTCTGTAATCAGGCTTATGATTAGGAATGGGGAATTCAATTCCTAGCAGTTTTGTGTCCTATTTCTTAAAGGAAAGTTCTAGTATGGAAATTTCTCTGTAGCTATTCTAGAAAGAGGTGATGTTAGCTCAATCTAAAGTGCACCAGTCTTTTTTTTTTTTGTCTAAATGTCAAAATCATAACTTCTGACATTGGGGTTTAAAAAAAAAAACTTCCTTTGGTCTGCAAAAGTGCACCTGTACTGTTTTCTGATAATAGTGTTGAAGCAGTTGGCTTGCCTATCAATTCATATAAAATGTTTATCTTGCAGTAGTCATTTGAAACCCTGTGCCCACAGGGATTCCAGGCCTGCCTGTCTTACATACACTTAGAAGGACTGACATTTTAACTGGTGTATAATCACTTTTTCTGTGTGTGGTAGGATGGCTGACTTAAATGCCTAAATTACTCTACATTCAGGTTACTAATATCTAATTTTAATGAGATTGCATTGTTGGGGAGGGGAAACGTACTGTTCGAGGCTCACTCTGACCTGAAAATGTCTTAATACCATTCTTCAAAAATACTTCTGAGGCATATCTGGTGGAATAGGTCTGTGAATGGGAAGGATTATTTGGGGAAAGATGCAACATAAAGAGACTCATACTCTCAGCCATCTAGGTAAGAATCAGAAGAGTTGGGAAGCAGAGAACAGAAAGGGGTAAGAGAGGACCCTTCTTTTCAGGGCTCTGTCTGTAGGAGTTGTCTGGGGCCCCAGGAGCCTCCTGTAGGACAGGTCCAGCCCCAGCAGAGGGAAGCTCAACACACCAGGAGCAGATGAAAGTTGTGTTTGGTTCTGGATCCTGCCTGTGCTGTCAGGCCAGGTGGTATTATTCATTTAGTTCCATTCCATACTTCGCAGGAAAAACACAGCAGGTTTATAATGCTTGAGTTTTTAAACATTCAGAAGGCTGTGATGCTATAAATAAGCTTCCTGTGTCAGAGATTAAATCAACCAAGATGCCTGCCATGCCAACTTTATTTCTGAAACAACGTGTTTTCAGCAGAAATCAAAATACGTGTTAATCCTCCCTTCTGACAGGCTAATAGGAGCCTTGAAAACCACAGAGGAGAGCGACTGAGAGGATGCTAAGTAGGAGAAGCCGTGTCTGTGTGGCTTATCTGCTGGAGAAGGCTGCAGCCATCCCTCCATTTGGAAATCTTTTTCCTGGGCTCGTCGGATGTTGCTGCCAGATCAGGATGGGGCCGGGCTGTTTTAGCTGGAAAACGCTTGCTATTCTGCTTTGGATAAAGCAATACAGGGGCTGAGTTCTTGAGATGACTAATTACAGGCTCGAACGTAGCTATCCAGTTCGATATCTATTCCCGCTTCTTTTGGTTACAGTAGCCAAGTTTGCTCATTTTTCACCCATTCTTAATCTGTATGGTTTTGTTCAGGTAATTCCGTTCCCCAGCTCTGGAGGTGGGGTTGGCGCCAACCAATCAGAGCCTTCCATCTTTTTTGCTGGGGCATCACAATTGGTTCAGAGTTCAGTCAATATCCAAGATAGGGTAAATGAACTATATTTTGGCTCTTGGCTGGAACTATTGGGAAAGAGGAGTTTTTTTCTTTTCCCCTGCCAAACTTCATTGTCGCCACCTGATCACCTGAGACAGAAGCCAATTCAGAATGAAGCAGAGATGAGCGACAGAGACAGAGTCTTGATGACATGATTGGAGCCCCTGGATGTAGCCCTGCTCGGAGTGTGCTGCATCCCTAGATTTGTTTACACGGACGAGCTTTATTCTTTCTCATCAAGAATGAGTTGGCTTCCTGTCACTTAAAATTGAAATTGCCCTGACTCACTCCGTGGTCCAGCTGGTTCCTTCAGCCAAACTGGTCAATTTAATGACAAAGTGTATTTATGGTTTAGCAACTTGTTGGACTTGATTTATTCTAATGTAGTGAGCTTGACTGATAGAGCAGCCCAGGGCAGATTCAGTTCCAGTGTATTTAACAAGTGGTATTTAATTACATTTTTGCATTGACTCTCTGGGGTAGTTGTTACCACTATCCCGACTTTCCAAATGAATACCTAGAAAAATGGAGAGTTATATAGCTTGCAGGTGAACTCAGTCTATACCCAAGTGTGGAGGATGTAAGAGGTCATGTTCTAAATCATTTTACTGACCTTATAAATTACTCCACTATTAGTAACTATGGTCTATAATATTCTAAATTAAATTCACTATGATTCAACTTTAGCATATTGCTTACTATGGTGAATGTGAGATTATATAGTTCAGATCCCAAATTAGGCATGTGATCTGTAGTAAATTACTTAGCATTTTAGACAAAGTTCTTGGTTTTTGTTGTTGTTGTTGTTGTTGTTTATTTGTTTGTTTTGGTTTTTTTTGAGACAGGGTCTCACTTTGTGGTTCAGGCTGGCCCTGAGCTCAGCCTCAAACTCACATCATAGCAATCCTCCTGCCTCTGCCTCCCAAGTGCTGGGATTACAGGCATGAGCCACCATGCCCAGCACTGTGGTATGTGGGTACTGGTTGCTGCTGGGCATGAGTCTCCATGCCCAGTATGGTATGTGGTTACTGGGGATCGAACCTGGGTCCTTGCACTTGCAAGACAGGCACCAGAACCACTGAGCTAACTCCCTGGCCCCTTAAAGTTCTTTATATGAGAGGCATGGTTAGTTTGTCTACATTTTTTCAATTTTTATAATTTTTTTAAATTTTGGAGAAACACACAGGGAAATATGTTTGAAAAAACTCAACATAGAAATAGAAAGCTGTTGAATGTGGTGGTTCATGCCTGTAATTCTAGCATTTGAGAGGCAGAGGCAGGAGGATTACTGAGTTCGAGGCCAACTTGAGTTACATAGTGAGACCCTATCTCATAAACAAACAAACCAAAAAACCTCCCAAAAAGAACAACAAGAAAAACAAAACAAAAAATGAAATAGAAAACCACAAGCAGATACAGCAAAGTCACCCCCAGAGTTTCCTGCTATAGCTCTCTCTCTCTGTAGAAGTAATCAGTTTCAAAGGCTTAAAGTTGTATATTTTTCCCATGGATGGACAATCTATCCACAACAAATGGAAAGACCTCATTTTATTTTTTCCAGCTTTGCTGAGATACAGCTGACAGATAAAACTTGTATGAACTGAACATGGACAATTATGTTCATATATATCTCTATATATTAATATATATATTAATATATATATTCAAGCTAATTGACATTGAAGACCTGTTTCCTTCCTTCGTCACTCATTTCCTTCCTTCCTTCCCAGTATCTGATGAGAACGCTTAAGATTTAACTTCTTAGTAACTCTTGACCATGGAATGCAATATTGTTAACTCTAGTCACATTCCTTGTAGTGTGTTTTATTTTGGAGGATAGGGTCCAGACTAGCCTTGAACTCACTATGTAGCCTAGGCTGGCCTTAAACTTTCAGCCTCTTGAATGCTAGGAAGATAGATAGCCATCACCATGTTTGAGCAGTTTATTTTTAAAGATAAAAACAGTATCACATGTCTTGAAACCTTTGCATATCAGCTGCAGTGCTTTTGATGGCTACATTTAATCCACAAATATGGATGAATAAATTTGGCTTTGTTGTTCCCTAACTGATCGAAAGCATTCAGTCATGTGAATGATATGCTGTTACTCTCATGACTGAATATTTTGATAAAATAGGTTCCTAGAAGGAGAATTGGATCTTTATTTCAGCATAAATCCATGAGAGACCACTTTCGGTCTTACTTAAGGGATTCCGGTAAACTGTCCTAGAGCTTGATGAGTTTGGCTCCTCTTCCTGTGCTGAAGAACATTTGGGCAGGGGACAGCGTCCCTTTTGGTTGCTCTGGTTGTCACCCTCCTGATGGAGACTCCATTATATTCAAGAGCTCACCTGAATGCCGTCTTCCCTTGAGCTGTGCAGGGCTGATGTTTACTGTGGCGGATCCCTAGCCAGCCTCCCAGTCTGTGTGCATCTCCCCTCTGAGCACAGGCTGTGCACCTGCCAACATCAGCTGTGGGTTGGGAGCTGCTGCCCAGCCAGGTAGTGACTGGCTGTGCCCTCGGTGAAGTCCATGCCCAAAATCTGAAATCACTGTTAAGAGTGGGAGGGGAAAACCATAAGAACAGGTGCCTGAGATGGTGATGGCAGAAGCTTACTTACAGCCCTTTCAAAATGTCATTGATTGGCTCATTTCTCTGATATCTATTTTAAGAGCAGCTACCATGAGCCATTGTGACTGGAGATAGTGATACCACTGATCACCATCAGTACACGGGGTACTTTTACTCATGGTGAGCCTAATCTCATTACAATTAGTATAGGCTCTTTCTCTACACTATTTTAGTTTGCATCTTGGAAATACTTTACATATAAGGTATGTTTGAGATGGTTCTTTGAAGGCCAGAACTAACCATCCCAAGGAGCAATGATGATAAGATTTTCTTACAAAAACCAAATAGCATTCCATACTGTAGTGGTAAGTCAACATAGTATAAGGATAGGAAATTAAATCCAATGATGTTAATCAATTACCTACCACCGTAGAATTGTCTCTTCCATCCTTGCGGAGAGCGCCAAGTAGTCCTTTTACTTTCTGCACAGCCTACTGGACTAGGATTGAACACCAGTATTGATTTTGTCCCGTAAGGACTCAGGTGAGGCTCTGTGGGGTAGCTTGAGTGGGAAGTACCAAAAAAGAACAGTGTTCCAACCCAAGGGCAGAAGGAGCAGAGAAGATCACACTGCAAAGAAAGAGAATGAAGCTGATAGAGGAAGTTCCTAAAGAAACAGGAGCTGGAGAATGAGTTGCCTTTATGTCAGAATCCTGCCCTGAAGTTAAGAGTACTTCCTGTTTGTGGTTTTCCTGAACCTTCCCTGAACCATTCCAACAAATTCTGTTTTTTTTTTTCTTGTTTGGTGGGTAGGTACTAGGGATTGAATACAAATCCTTCACACTGAGCTACATCTTCCGCCCTTTATTTTTTCTTTTGAGACAAATTTTCTCCAAATTGTTAAGTTGCCCAGACTAAGCTTGAATTTGTGCTTCTCCTGCCTCAGTCCCAGAGAGTGCTGAGCTTAGAGAGCTGTATCACCATTCCTGGGTTTTCCCTCTTTTTTTTTTAGGTAACCAGAAGGTGGATTGTTGTGATAATTGCCTTCATCTCCCTGGTTTAAGATAATACCTTCTCCATCCTTTGTTCTGCTGAGAAAAAAAAAATAGAGGAGTTTCTTATCATTCTATTCTATCCTCAAAGGCTAAACATAATACATTCTTGGGAGAGGCATTCTGTTGACTCTATCTGCTGTTTCTCTGGTGGCCTGATTGTTTTGGAAGTGTGCTGCTGCAATCTGTCCTCAGGGATTCCTGAAAGAAAGCTCAGCTTGGAGGATTCCTGGATCCATTTGCTCATCAATTAAGAAGTCCTGGACACAGACCCGGAGTGGAGCGTGCTGCTCCTCACTGCCCTCTGCTGAGTGGAGATGAAGCTGTGGCCTGTCTCTAGTAGTAGCATCACAGGAATGTGGTCCTCACCTGTCAAAGGCTCTGCTGTTACCCCCACCCCGCCAACACCCCCCCCCCCGTAGATAACTTGGACACACCCACTGAAACCAGAATTATTATGCTTTTCATCCATGCCATGTAGCTCAAAGTTAGTAAGAAAATAAGGAAAGAGTTTCTGATCCTGAGATAGTGGGTGAGGGAGGAACTAACAGAACTATCCAGAAAAATATTTTCTTTTAATGAATAGGAGAACCTAGTGAGATGGAAACAAATCCATATCCTACCTATAACTACACAAATGGATGCGTTCGCAAACACACATTTGCAACGTTGTATTGTTGGCTTGTTGTCACTTGAAGCACAGGACACATCCATCAAGGAGAGACCGGGTGACCTTGAATGCAAAGGACTGGCTTTCTTGCCTGGGGAAGTTGACAGAGCAGCTCCATGTCCCCAGGGACTCTCTGCCAACATGAAGCTCTCCTTGTCCCAGCAGCTTTGAAAGAAGTAGAATTTAATAATCTTGACCAAGGAATCTGTGATTAAAGATATGTTACAGAACAGGAAGTATCTTCTCTTGCCTCCCAGTCCCCTTGGCCCCATACCCATGTCCTGCCCCTTGCTCTCCAGCCAGTTGACAAGATTCTCTACCTGCTCCCCGCAGGGACAGTGTGGATGCCTAAACCCTGCAAATTCCCACGCCTCAGGATGCCTCCTTTGTGGGTTTCCTCTCTCAGACTGGCATTTTGCATACATTGCTGAGCAGCAGGGAACTCAGGCTGGCATTAGGAGAAAATCTGGTTCCTCCTTTGTTTTACCCCTCCCTTTCTCTCATCCCTTTCCTTTAGATAAGCGCCTTCAGCTGCGTATAAATTAAGTACATTCTTGTGCGTTTGCAGGTCACATCTGGGATATTGTGGACATCTCTGGTATATATTCTGAATTTATGAAACTAGTAATTTGCTGCTCCCAGCTTATAATGTCTGACATTGTCACTGTTTGCTTAGAGTTTTGGTATCTGATGTTCTTAATGTTAAGGTCAATTTTATTGATACTGAACTCCATGCTCTTATTTCTTTCCCTGTTACATTTTTTTGAGGCACATACAGAGAGGGTAACTAATCTTAATATCTTGTGTTCACAATTCTATTTAGCATGAAATCAGTAACTGACATATTAATTATAATAATCTGTTAAATATACTTTACCTACATGTTAATTATGGAGACCATTCTCATTTATTTCTCTGGGTAGCCTATTAATTCAACCCAGATGGTACAGCTTTGTGAGACGGTAACACTGAGCATTTGCAGAATAAATCATGTTGCCAAGATACAGCGGCAAAAAATGTTATCACATCTGAATAAGCTTTAGTATGATATAATCATGAAAGAAAACTTACCTATTACTCACAGGCGGGAGCTTAGTTAAGAAACAGGATCCATATACCAAATGTAAAAAAAGACTTTTTTTGGACATATAATGGGTTTCCTCTAAAAAAGTGGATTCTTCATTTAAGCCCAGTGCTCCATAAATAATTCCAAGAGAGAAAAATGGAATCCTGACACAGGGAGCTCGTTGTAACTTCAGGAGAGGGGGAAGAGAGGCAGCTGCACTTTTCTAGAACATTCTGACGTCAAGATTGATGGAAAAACAGAAGCGTACCTTTCTGCTTCCTCCGTTTCCCTAACTCTCCTTTGGCTTCTTCCTAGATGCCAGTGAACTGTGCTCTGGGCTCCATCTTTTGCGACTTTTCCAGTTTGGGCCATCTTTTTTTTTCATGCAGAAAATCACAATTAGTCTTAAAGAGGCTTGCTTATGTCCAAATTGAGATTATTTTAATGGTGATGCTTGGGATAAAACAAGGAAATGTCAATATTTTATATATATATATACATATATGTATACACATATATATACACATATATATGTATACACATATATATACACATATATATGTATACACATGTATATATATATATATATTTTTTTTTTTTTCCTGGTGAAGATCTAAACCCAATGGTCAGAGATGCTTTCAGTTTGGCAAAAAGGGACAATAATTTAATTGACACTCATTATTTATTAGAAAAGTGTGTTATTTCTTGGGAACTGAGAGTAATGAGACCTGTAAGGTTCTGGGTACATTGAATTTTTGATCTGGGGCAAGTAAAGGAGCAGTTATAATATGACTATAGGAACTACAGCTGTTTGAAGACATAGCAAAAACCCCCAGCCCAGACCTGGGGGGGAGAGTTCAGAACAATTCCCAGAGTATATGTTTCATAATTTGCCTGTAAAAGAAGAGCTGGAGATAGTTGAGTAGAAGATTTTGACCTAGGTACAAAGAACAGCGTCTTAAAATAGCATATCATGTGCTATTCAGGGCATTAAAGGAAGTTGGTAGACATAAGACGCATATTTAGAGAGGAAGCAGACATTTTGGCAATTTTTCAGAGCTGTGTCTAGGTCTGTTTGCAGGGCCAGTATACACTACATTCTGCCTTCTTCTTGAGGACACCGGGGCCAATGATGGGTTTTAGCACTGATGTGTCATTGCCCAATTTACATTTTAGGGAATGTCATTCTGGATTCACAAAGGGCAAAGAGTATTAGGCCAGAGATATTGTTGAAATGAGAGATGGTGGTGTCCTGGACTGGAAGAAAGAAAGCCCTCTTGTTGATACTCTTGGCCATGACTAATACCTTCCCCTTTTAGAGGCCTCTTCTGGCATCTCCAGCCTCTACCAAACTCTCCCCTCTTTGAGCTTTAGCAGCAATGAGTCAAGACCCTGACTTGCATCTCCACTCTGATTCATCTGGAATAGCTACATCTATGTTTGTCATAGGTTTGAGATTACCTCCTAACTCCTGCTGGATATTTGGCCAAGTTGTCATTTGTGATGTCTATGGCTACTTTTGCTCCATATCTATTGGGAGATTATATACTGTGGTTGCTCTTTGATCACTTGCTTTAAAAAACAGTTGCCCCCTTGTTCTCCACTATAGATTCTCTTCTGCATAGTACTGACCATAATCTGCAGTTAGAGGTTCATATGATTTGTTTTCCTATTTTGTTCTTTTCTTCCTCCCTCATTAGATGTTAAATCTTATCAAAGTGGAGACCAAGTCTCTTTTATTTCTTTACATTCTGAGAATGGAATACTGTGGCCATCTGACACTTACCAGTTGTAAAAAAAAGTTTTGAGTGAATGACTGCCATTGTTTTTTTCTTTGGTTTGAAGGTCCTTTAAAGTTCAGGATCTCAGGATGCAGCCTTACAATGAGTTCTAGAATATATAGTATATATTATGAAATAGAAAATACTCAAAAGGAAATGGGTGTAAGGGTAAGTAACGAAGGGAAAAATAATGTGATAGTAATAAAAAAGGAAACAAAGCTTATGTATATAGGAGGTGAGGGGTTGTAAGGTGGGTAGGGGAATGGGAAAAGATGAGAATTAAGTCATATAATATACTAATACAAATTCTCAATGTGGAATACCATCATGATGTGTATATATGATGTAACAAAAAACATTTGAATTAAAAAAAAAAAGATTCCAGGGAGAGGTGAAGAGTGGAGTGCACAAAGGGGAACTATAAGCCAAAATATGTGTCTAGAAAGTGGCCTCCTACAGCAATGATTAGAATTTATGTAAATGACTTGGGCACATAGTAAACTTTCCAAGCCCACTGGAGAGAGATTTCCCTAAAGGGTGGGGACTGTTGAAAATTGGCAGAATTTTGAGCAACTAAATAACAATTCTAACAAACATGTGAATTTCAGAAGAAATAGAATTGATTTTGGATTTTTGATTCTGCCTTTATATGATTTCTAAGAAAGAACTAACCTTCTTTCTATTCTTTCTTTGTACCAACCTACCTTCTTTTATTTATTCAATCAATGAAATATTTATTGAGTGCATGAAACATCCTAGGCTCTGGATCTCTGTGGAAAGCGACTTGGAAATGTAGCTGGATGAGCCCTAAGACACTTAAGAGTAAAGTATACCTTGGCAGTGAAGGACAAGGAAAGAGGTTTCAAGCAAAAGATTTCCAGCTGAAAAGCTGTGTTTATCAGGGTTTGACCCCTGGCTTTTCTTTTGACAGAGATATTGAGAAGCTATTGGGGACTGACACAGCTGCAGAACCCTTAGAAATCACAGCTGAGCCCCACTGGCTGGATTGAACATCAAGCAGAACTCCACATCCACGACATGGTTAAGAGGAACTTCTAGCTGGGGAATATAAAATTGTAAATGGCACAGATAACGTCAGTCTGAGTTACTGTTTTCAGAATGACACAGATGTTAGGATAAGGGAGCATAAATGGAAATTAAAGAGAAACAAATTCAGAACAGATGTCAGGAAGCATTTTTTTCATGCAGAGAATCACAAATGTGTGGAATGGCCTACCAGGCTTGATTGTTAAGGCAAAGACACAGGGGACATTCGAGAACTGATCAGATGGCATCATGGGGGAATTAAGCAGTAAAAGAGGAAATGAGCATGCATACGGCAACTGGCTTTCAGCTAATCCTTAACAATGTCCATGTTCTTATGTTCCTGGTGCTCACATACTTACCTTGGATAAACAGACATCGTTTCTTTGCTTTTAGTCTCCACAGATTGCACCAATCTCAAAATAGTTATTTTCACATCATAAAAATGATGTTGGCAAAGTGTGTGTGGGGGGAGAGATTCTTCCTGCAGTTATGTTTTGTAGAAAAGGCATTGTTATTCATGAATCGTGCATAGAAAACAACACCAAAGAACAGGATATGATGCTAAAGCAGTCAGCTCTTTGTATAGTTCCAGAGTTCATGTTCTAAATTTCACTAATTATGTTATATGACCATCAAAGAATCTTTTAGAGAAATTCTCCAAGCCTTTCTCTATTTCTGTCACCCCAGTTTATGGGCCCATGGTGACCAAGCTCTTTAAAAAATATTATATGTGTGAGAAAAGGAAGTTAAGCTGGTTGTCAACTTTTGAAAGGTAGTTACCAAAAAGAATTTGAACTAAGACTGGGATAACAGAAAATCTGCAGTTCCATGGCTGCTTGTCTTTCTTTTCCTTGTCCCTTTAGAGAAGCCCTGGAAAGACAGTAACCAGGTGCCCCTTTAATAGGGTATCACCTGGGGGATATAGATTATGATAATAGGGAGAGAGAGAGAGAGAGAGTAGAAAGCAGTGACTCTGCCCCAAGGGAAGGTAGTTGAGGATAAAAAGTAGTGTAAAACCTCATTAATCTGAACCCTGCTAATTTAGGAAGTATGAATAATTCAGACCCTCTGGCTGGCTGAAGTTTACCTTTGTACTACAAATGGAAAAAAAAGGTCCACTAAACAAATTAATAGAGTAAATAAGATTGAGAGTAGGGAATATATAACCTGTTTAAGAGAGCAAATTGTTTTTGCATACTTAGTAGAGCCATCTCCATAAGAACAATGAGTAGGTCAATTATAAGTAATCCTTGTCTATTCATTAATCTTGGTCTGCTCAGTGTCCGTTCTCAGCAGAATTTTGTTAGCATTGGAGTGAAATTCAACGGAGAAGGGGGGGTGGCTCTGGAAAGTTCCTGTTTAAGGCGTGTAGTTGACTTACTTGCCTTTCCTTTCATAATTTACTTCAGATGTATAAAACTACAAAGACCTCTTGACAACACTTCCTTGGACACTCTTTGTCCTTTTCATCCATTAGAGTTGAGAGGAGGAGAAAGCCAACTTGTAGAACACAAATCTGTGTAGTTTGGTGCAAAGACAAGTGAGCAAATACTTTTGGGCATCTTCAAGGACACTTAGCAAAAATGAAGTGGTCTATGTTAGGAAATCTGAAATCAGAGACTTCGCAAATAATTAACATCGGGCTTGGGCAGATTACTTATTCTCTCTGTGCATCACTTTCCATTTATAAAATCAAGATCAATGGCAGTAGAACTTTTCCAACTCAACAGTTCCATTAGTATCATCTATCTTCTCCAAGGCAACTACTCATCAATAAAAATATCCGGTAATTCTCATGTTGTTTTGATAATCAAACGATAAAGCAAATAAAGTACAGAGTGTAGAATAAGCAATAAGTAAGAAAAGAATGAATCAGGAGAAATAATGGGCATATCTCGCTCCCTATCACAGATTCAGAATGAACTTCCGCTTCTCCTTGGGACATGTTTCATCTCGTTCCTCCTTCCTCATCCATAGACTTCTTAATACATCTTCTCATTGGGCAGTGCTGGGCCTTCCTCAGTCCCCATCTTCATTAGCTTGTTTATCCATTTCCTCTTGAAAACAGACACACAAAACCACATGAGTTTCAATATGAAGAAGCAGAAGGACCCTGTGGAACAGAGGAAGCTGATGATTTTCTCCCCACTGCAGAGTTTGTTTTTTCCTGGCCTGGCCTCCCTCCCACACTTTAGAATTGGGCCCATGTCAATCTTTTGGTTGAGGGTGAGCATGGAGCTGCCCACAGGTGGAGGCTCAGTTCAGACGTTTGTGCCCATCTGTCTGGCTCTTCTTGTCAATGACCCGTAATCAATAAAATATTGATTTTATGTACCATTTTCCTTTAAGTGATTCTCAAATAATGACTGATCAATGTGCATTTAAAACCTTTGCCACTTAAACAAATCATCACCTAGTATTTTTCAGACTTGGACTGAGCCCAAAGCTACATGGGTAACCTTATATGTGGTCGGTGGACATTTTCTTCAATGTTCTCCTCATGTAAAAGCAGTTCCTTGTACTGTGGAGGAGAAACTCAGTAGCAGAATCACTTCAGACAACTCTGATCTGACACAAACTTCCCTGTGTGTACAGCCATCTGTCTTTGTCCACAATTTCACTTTCTAAAGTTTCGATCACAAAAGATCAACAGTGGAGTGGAACTATTACATGGAACATTCTAGAAGTACATGATCCATACATTTAAAAAATACTTTATTGCAACATAGCTGATCTATTTTATGAGTTAGAAATGATTCATTTTATTATATTCATTGCTGTTAATCTCATACTCTGCTTGATTTGTAAATTTTTACCATAGGTCTATACATGTGGAAGAAACTTGGTGTATGGAGTTTGGTTCTTTGTACAGTTTCTGGCATCTACTGCAGGAATGCATCCCTTCAGATAGAAGGGACTTCTATGTTATGTAGAGTATAAACTCTATGGAGAAGGAGAGAAGGTCAGGAGAAAAATGTGGTGGGGCCATGAGTAACTTCAGGGAGTGAGGGTTTTTAATCAAAGCCACCAATCCAGCCACATCCTCCTGGTACCAGGAACTTGTACCCCAAGGAGTGTTGTTTAAAATAGCTTATCAATTGTGGAAAGGCAGCTTCTACTGAGGCACAAACTCTGGCTAAGAGAAAGACTTGGTGAGGTCATTTGACATCTCTGAGGACAAACCCGCATTGATGCAGTGTCTGGTGCAGTTGCTGTTGCAGCATTTATTGTGCTCCTAGCATTTGTCAGCAAGCCTGGCTTTATTCCTCTTTTTTATTGACTGCTTGCCATGAGTTCCATCCTGTGAAAATTGCTTTAAGCTTTGAAGAAAAATACTTAGTTCTCTTACATTTCCAGGAGTATAAATTCTTGATCAGGAGCCAAGCTGAGAGGCCAAAGGTGGCAAAATGGTAAATGTGAGCGGCAGATGTGTATTGTTTGATTTGTATTATGTCTTCCCAATAAATAGATAAGTGAATCTGTAAAAGTAAAACTGTATTTTTGTTTCCAATCTTTAGAATTTGAGTTGTTTCATTTGAAAATCAAGAGTTTACACTTTTGTCAAAAATATCAGATGATAGGCTGGGGATTTAGCTCAGTGGTTCTGGTGCCTGCCTTGTAGGCCCAAGGTCCTGGGTTCCATCCCTGGAAACTACATACAAGGCCAGGTGTGGTGACTCACATCCACCAGCTACACATAAAGACCATACAAGGGATGATGTACATATAACTACAGAGAGACCTTCTTTAATTTTTAAAATTTATTATTATTATTTTAGTTTTTTGAGACAGAATCTCTTGCTTTGTAGTTCAGGCTGGTCCTGAACTCATCCCTGAACTCAGCAATCCTCCTGCCTCTGCTTCCTGAGTGCTGGAATTATAGGTGTGAGCCCCCATGTCTAGCATTATGGTGTGTGGTACTGACTGTTGATAAGTGTGAGTCATCACTCCTGCTGTTGTTATATGTGGTTACTGGGGATCGAACCTGGGCCCTTGCACTTGCAAGGCAGGTGCTAGAACCACAGAGCTAAATCCCCAGCCCTTTAGTGTATTGATAATTTTTTTTTAAATTCACAACATACCTCCTAACATATATTCAAGGGTGTGTTACTCCCACTTCCCAGGCATTGAGAGTCTCTGATTGCAGGTCATGGATGCAGTCAGGGAACACATTTCAGAATCTGCATATTCTTAGTCCATAATACCTGATGCTGGATGATATACAGTGAAGATAGGCCTGGCTTATGATTCTGATTGGCTGGAAAGTCCTGCGAAAGTGGGATTGAGATGAGAGAGATTGGGGGAGGGACAGTGAGGGGTCCGGATCTAATCCACTCTTGGACTCATTCAGTCCAGCATTAATCTATTTGGGAAGGTTATAATGGAGTCATCTCTTACTGATATGGTGTATCTCTTAAATGTCTCACCATTTTTACACTGTTACATTGAAAGCCTGGGGCCAAGCTTTCAGCCAATGTACTTTTATGGGATAAACTGTACCTTAGCACTGTTCAGTGTCTCTCATGGGTCTCTGGGGCAGTTTCATTATACCTTTAATGTGCGTTTTTCAGTTGGATGAAAGTATCAGCTTAGCCATGAGAGTTTCAATGTGAGGAAGAAAAACATTCTTTGTGGCTGAGTAATACTCCATTGTATGTAAAAATATCTTCTTTATCCAGTCTCCAGTTGATAAGGATACAGGATGCTTCCAAGATTTAGCTATTACAAACTGTGCTGCTATGAGCATGGGTGCATATGTCTATGTGATCTGATAGTTTTAATTCTTTCATATATATACTTAACAGGATCAAATGGTACACTTGGGGAATGAGAAACAATGAGAATAAAGATATCTCATGTAGAGGTACAAATTTTCAGATTTAAGTGTGATCATAGTGTACATCTAAAAATGCACTGATAAACTCGATAAAGGAAAAAAAGAAAAGCACCAGCAAATAAGGCTGCTGGGTCAGTGAAGGCCTAGGAAGATGCTTATGCTCATGTTTTCTTTAATGAATATTAACTGAAAGCCGGGTGTGAGCTATGCACTATGGACATGTGATAAGAAGACAGGGATCATGGTCTGCGTGGTGCCCTGAAAAAGGAAAGTCCTTGTTCTACTCTTGAATGTCATAATGAAAGCATGAATATTATTGGAACTCTGGATTTTGAGAGCAGGATTTTATCTCATGAGTCCACAGATGGAAGGGATGCCAGCTCTTCTGAGTGACCAGAGGTGGAGACAAGAGTAGCCACAAATCAAAGGGACAAGGAATGGATTCTCTCTTAGGTGATCCAGAGGGAATGTGGCCTTGTTGGTTCAGATACATTTTGGTTACTTTAAACCTTCAGGGTCTTGGTCATTTTCTACAGCAGCCTCAGAAAACAAACCCAGGTGGTGTGCTATTGATTTCACAAAAGCTTACATTCTGATTCACAAAATAATGAAATATTTGCCAATCATAGTATTTTGGTGATTGTGTGATATTAAGTGTCCCCCACTAGGTTGTATTCTCCATATGAGAAGAGACTATTCTGTTTTTTCTTGTGTTCCTCTAGTGTCTGGTACATAATAGGTGTCCAGCAAACATTTATTGGCATAATTAATAAAAGAGCTCAAGTATTTTGATCAGGGAAATATCTTCATACAGAAACGTCATCCTGATTTGTAAAGGCAAAGAGAGATTCCCCAGGGGATATGATATTTACAGAGGCTAAGAAGGGATTCCTAGGAGAAGTGAATGAATGTTGTATAAGAATTTGGCAAAAAGGATGATAAAAGTGATGGATGCAAAAGAGAGAAGATTATAAGGCAGCTGGGAGGTCAGGTGGTGGAGGTAGAAAGAAGAATAGGAGGGGAAGAGAAGGAGAGAACAGAGAGAGGGAGAGTGAAAGAGAAAAGGAGGAGGAGTGGTGAAGAAAAGAAAAGAGGAGAGAAGAGGGGAAAGGAGGGAAGAGGAGGGGGAAAGAGGCAAGAGGAAGCGAGAGGAGAAGAAAGAAGAGAAGCAAGGACAGATTGAAATACTTTGGAAGAGAGTTGTTAGAGTTTGTACATCATCCTTATGGGATTTAGAACAAGTTGGGAATATCACAGAGGATTTTGGGAGCTGGTGGTTGAAAGGTCAGATTTCTCTCTGGAATGGCCATTCTGACTGAGGGATAAAAACTGTCTAAAGAGAGACAAATCTAATGATTTAGTAACCAGTGATGAGGTCGTTGGAATAATCTAACCGAGAGACAACAAACACCTGGGAAGTGAAATGCCAGTGGACCGACAATGAGAAAGTCTCAAGAAGTGTTCAGGAAATGTTCTGGAAACAGTGAAGAATGGTGCCCAGGTTCTTAACTCAGCCGTGAGTAGACCATGGTGCCATGGACTGCTGATGAATGCATAAGGAAGAGCATGTGAGTTGGGATGGGTTGATGGGACCAATGAGTCCATGTGGTGAGTTTGAGATGTTTACATCTCATGTGAAAAGGCTGAGACCCTGATGTCTGCTAGAGAGTCAGATTCAGGAGTTATCTGTACACAGTTCCAATAGTGTCAGATGAAACTACCCAATGAGTGTATAGAGCTTGAGAAAGGAAGAGGCCTAAGACAGAACTCTGCAGACCAAAGCCTTGTTGGACTAATGTAACCACTTGGAGGAAGGGAAACCCTAAAGGCCAATTTCTTTCCTCTTGTTACCAAGAGTAGTTGTCCCTATCATGAAGGAGTACCTAGGATTCCTTGCTAAACAAATATTTGATCCACTACTTTATCTAGAAAGTCTCCTTCTGAAGGTTTTCTGTAGTCAGATAAACATAATTGAGCAGATAACACAGGGCTTCTTTTGGCCTGGAAAATTCTGCCCTTCTCAAGAGCAAGAAAAAAAGTGTCTAGTGTTGTGATCATTATGCTTTCTGAGGGACATCATATTGTAGAGAAATTCAGAGAAACAGCTCCCTTTGTGTGCAGCATTACTAGAATGATGGAACAATCCCACATCAGGTCTGTACCGGTAGCCTGTTATGTGGTCAGATGTCCTATGAGCTTGGCTCACATGGTCTCCTGCACACCCAGGTCAGAAGATGGCATGGTTATGCAGGACAAGTGTTCCATAGGACACTGTTTCCATGTGGTGAAGGGACTTATCTGAGTGTCCTACAGTTGCAAATACATCCTTGGTTTTCATAGATACCTAAATGAAAGTGTATAGAGTGTCAGTATCCAGCCATTTGACTTGCCTGGACCTCACTGAATGAGAGGATTTATCTTAGGCTGCATATAAGATACATTGTATAGCTAATATACATAAACAATAAAACTTCTATTGTATATGTTTTAGCTTATTGAATTGTTTTCTGAAATAACACAACAAATCCAGGTTTACAAATTAAATAAGAAAATGTACATATCTGAGTAATGACAATAAATGCCCATCTTCAGAGACACATGCACAGGTAGGTAGGTTGAAATATTATTAGTAGTAATCACTGTATTTTACTTGCCAAGTAATACAGTCACATGTAACATCACGTGTATGTTTCAATTTGCCTGGTTCTGTGGGGTAGGAACAGGAGGTAGAGTTCAAACTGCACTGTCTTTCTCTACACAGTGGTTCTTTGCTGCCTCTGCAGTCCATGCGGAAGCCCTACACATCAGAATCATAAAAAGTATTGCGAAAAATCACACAATAGTGTTAAAAGTTTATCATCTTGTGGAGCAACATTATTAGTTGTCCAGGGCTATATTTGATGTAGGTTGGATACTGGACACCCTTATTAATATGGGCAGATGAATGCTTAAGTAATTATTGGTAAAATAAACACATTTATTACTGTAATTAAATTCCAAGCAAGTAAAGAAGTCATGGAATGTAAACTCATGAAGATCTTCAAAATTCCTGTGCCATATATTCTACCTTCTGCCTACCATCCATCCCAGTTTTCCTGATTTTAAGATAAAAGACTGGCAAAAATTTCACTTGGCTAGGGAGCACTAGGATATAGCTAGAAATAAATGACAAACTCCACTTGCTCTTTACCCTGCCATAAAAAATGATAAGTTTGAATCATTTCTACTTAAATGGACATACCTTGAGGATATCCTCATAAGTGAAATAAATAGGGCACAGATAGGTACATATCGCATCTTTTCTCTGGTATGAGAAAATGAAGATGTAAATGAGTCCTAGCATTGTATGTTATATATTGTGAAATAGAAAATGCTCAATGTAAAATAAGG